>JAYRBW010112225.1:0-17990 GCA_036023295.1 Invenusta paracnida
TTCACAGGAGTTGAATGTCCCGAGAAACACGATATACAGGTGGTTAAGAGATCGGAACAGAGGAAAGTTCAATTTTGTAAAGTCGACTTGAAGGCCCAAACAGACCACACCAAGAAAAGCCAATCGACTTCTCGCAAGATTAGCAACAATGCATCATTTATCAAGTGCTCGACAACTGGTGCATTATTGATAAAAAAAAAAACGTTAAAAAGAAAATGAAATATTTCCATTCTTTTTGAGAACCAGTGTATTTGTGAAAGTGTGAAATAATTGTAAATAAAATTATTCTAGTCAAAATAGTAGGTCAAACTAAAATTACGCAGTTTTATAAAAATTGAAAACATAATGATAAGCATATATTATAATATAAATTGTGCATTTATAAACATGTTTCAAAAAACGTAAATTACATCTCTATCTGACACAATAGCATAATCATATCTATAAACTAAAATATGAAAGAATCAAACGTCTATTTAATTCTTCAGTAAAAATATCCAATTTAATAAACAAAAAGTGCTGAAATTACAAAAAAAATTACAATAATTGCAAATTAGCAATGTTTAGTAGTTCATTATACTGGTATAAAAATGTACGTTGGTAGTTATTATAATAATGGTACATTTTATTTATTCATTTTTTTATTATTTTTTAAAAATTTTATTGTGCTAAATGATGACAAATGTAAAATTTTGTACAAAATATGACAGGCTTATATATAAATATTTATATATTTATAAATAGAAATAGAAATAGAAATAGAAATAGAAATAGAAATAGAATCAAAATTATTTCATAAATATTTACAAATTTTTATATGTATATTAAATTTATGTTTGGGTGTAAATTAACTTTATGAAATGCTTTTCTAATTTAAGATTGAAAGATTTACATATACAGGTAATCCATTTTTATGTTTTAGTTTTAGAAATGTACATAGTTTTCTAAAAATCCCATATCATCGTATTACTTAATAAAATGTTTAATACACTAATTTTAAACAAAATATACAGTATATATAAATATATTAATCAATACCTAAAAATATAATGCTTCTCATTAAACGAAGTTATATTAAATCATCTTTAAAAAAATCTTATTTTCAGTGTATTATTTACTCGTATTATTAACGTATGGGATCACATCGCCTGATGGGCCCCTAGTCAATATATTTCATAATTTAAAGCCTGATGGGCCCCTAGTCAATATATTTCATAATTTAAAGCCTGATGGGCCCCTAGTCAACATATTTCATAATTTAAAGCCAGATGGGCCCCTAATCCATATATTTTGTAATTTAAAGCCTGATGGACCCCACCAAATATATTTTATAATTTAAAGCCTGATGGGCCCCACCAAATATATTTTATAATTTAAAGCCTGATGGGCCCCTGCATGGAGCCCAAACGGGGATAATATTCTTATTATTCTTATTTAGTATTATTATTCTTATTATTATTATTATTATTATTATTGTTATTATTGTTATTATTATTATTAAAATAAAAGTACGCAATAGAAAATTATAAAATAAAAATATATAAATTACAGTATTCAAAAAATAAAAGATTACAAAGTTTAAATACCTATATCATCTAATTGTGTTAATAAGACTACATTTGGCAATTCTACCATAATATTAAACATTTCCATTAGATATCACATGATATGGGTGATAATATGTATGTGAAGTTCAGCTATATTTGATACCTGTATGAATCATTATACATTTAGATACATATATAATAATATTAACCAAATGAAAGGTAACTATAAACTAATATAGTGTATGAATGCTCCAATGTTATCCTATATAAGTTAATGATTTAAAAAAACTTGGGCATAAAATTTAAACTTAATTTACGAAAATATGAAAGATATACATGCAAAAATATTGGATATGTATACATTTAAAAAATATATAAATATATTATCTTTAAATTTATATTTTCAATGAAGAATAATAATAAAACCCTAATCATGCAACGAATAATAATAAATTATTAACGTTAATAAAATTCCCAGAACATTTATATTTAAAAGAGTAATTCAAGTATTTATTTTTCCCCAGTAAAGCAAATACAAACACAGATAAGATGTTGAATATATTCTACAATAAAATTGTTTATATAATAACCAATAAAGCAAATACAAACACAGATAAAATGTTGAATATATTCTACAATAAAATTGTTTATAAAATAACCAATAAAGCAAATACAAACACAGATAAAATGTTGAATATATATTCTCCAATAAAATTGTTTATATAATAACCAACGCCGGAATTAAATCTATAAAAGGTAAATATAAAATAATTTATTTGTGAAGTGCCACTACCTGTTAATTATCTGAGTCTAAAAGACAATACCAATACCTGGAAGTAAAGCGTAACTGCCTTCATTGCACAAATTGAGATGATTACACTTATTCTTCTGCCTTTTTCGATTCTCCACCTGTCAATTTTACTTCCTCCGAATTTTCGACCACACCAATTTCCATTAAGGAGTAGTATATTGCAGGATTCACCACGCTGTTGACAGCGGTAAGGAAGACGGATAATTTCTGAAGGGGAACATCAATGAGGTATTCGGTCTTCACACCTTTGGTTGTATTAACCAAGTCAATCAAAAAATAAACCGAATCGAACGACTTAGAAATTAGAAAGACAAGTATAATAACAATAACAGTGATTGTGAATTTAAACGTCATACCATTCATACCATTGGCTTTCGTTAATTTGACAATTGAACATACATAAAGTATAACAAGGAAGAGGAATACCAATAGATAAGATGCTATCGTCCAATATATAAAAAATGCATCCAAGAATTCTTCGAGAATTTTACTATTGAATGCGATTTTATCCAGATCACAAGTCCCATTGGAATACTGTCCCTGAAAGATACCAGCAGTAAAGGCAGCAGTTCCATTAGCATACTGCCAGATGAAAAGTACGATGGTCAGATTTGTCTTTGACAGGTAATACCGTTCTGGACAACAAATTACGTAATATCGGTCGATTGCTATGGATAGCATATTTTGAACGCTCAGTATGGCGAAGAACCAGAAAAGGTTCTCATTATGCCAGATATGACACAATAATTCGTTGAATGCAACATTACTTGTATGCCAGAGATGTGGTTGAAGAACTAGGATAAACAAAGCAAGACAAACAAGTCCGTCGACAATGCATTGATGACGAAGAAGAAGCCTTGTCAGCTTTGATTGTAGATTTTTACGAAACAATATTATAAAAAATAAGAGATTGGCAAAGAAACCAATGGCTAAAGCAACCACTTCAAATTTTCTAAATGCAGACAATAAATTCATTGTTCGTCAGTTCATTAAAATTTACTACTGCAATTTTAATGTTAGAATAAATTTTTTATTTGTTTTTAAATATTCCGTTATTTAATAAGAACACTACCTCTTAGCAATAATTTAAATATTAATCTTATTGGTTGAATAATATAAACGAACATAATGTTGTTAACCAGTATTAGCCTTAAAGTTATTCCCTTACCGCTAACTATATGAAAAAAAAACTATTTTGTCAGTAAAATTCAGAAAACTGCTAGGTACTATTAGCAGAGATAAGACAAATAAATATATAATTCAAAATGGCAGGTATGTTCCCATGTGAAAACAGTAGGTGCTTCAATAAACGTATAATAATTAATATATAAATATTTATAATATAGATACAGCGTACATGAATGATAAAATAATAAGTACTTACCAATTTTACATATTAATATACCTAATATTAAATAAATATTATTACAATATATAATAATCATTCAGAAAAAGACGAAAGTTATAATATGTGCAACAATTTTAACAGAATCTATGAATATATAATTTATGACCATATTATTAATATAAACATGTATTATAGGTATATACTTTAGTATAATAATAATAATTAAAAAGTAAATTTTCGCATATTCGTCGTATAATAGAAAATATTCTAGGTTTCATCTTATATTTAAACTTTATCAATTTTAAACATGAATAACAAAGTACCTAACAAAAATATTTATATTTGTTTATTGAAATAATCATGCATTCTTTATAATGAGTTATACTAAATTTCAACATTTTTGATAATAGTGTATAATTTGACAGGCTTAGTTTTATATAGAAGTACCATAATGATAAATATAACATATTTTAATTATCTATTTTGATATTTATGATCAATACGGACGCTTACCAATTGAACACTATTGTGTAATTTTGCGGACTACTTTATATTAAATTTTAATTTTATCTAATTATCTCAACAAACAATTTCAAATTTCTTCCATATCAATTTTTGTATTTGTTTATTTATTTATTTATTTATTTATTTATTTATTTATTTATTTATTTATTTATTTATATATTTATTTATTTATTTATTTATTTATTTATTTATTTATTTATTTATTTATTTGTTTATTTTTATTTATTTATTCCTTTTATTCTTTCTTTCACTTTTTTGATTTATATTTAATTAATTGTCAATTAATAATTTTAATATTCATTTTATATCTTTATCTCATTCAAAAACCTTATTAAAAAAACATAAGTATAATTATTTATTATTACATGTATTTATTAAATAATATATTACTATATATGTTACTAATATATTAAATTAGAATAGGTATACCCAATTAAGCAATGCTGTGTTTTGCGTTTGTTATTTCTTTATATATGATCATACTGGGCATGTCCAGCATTATCAAATGTATGAATATATGGGTTTTTTGTTATTCGCAATTTACGCTATCACTCAAAATCATTACTACATGCATATATTTCTTTTGTTCAATATGTAACATATTTTTTGAACATTTACAAATCCTTCTTTTAATGGATTAATGTCAATATTTCATATTATACAATATCATGTTGTCAAGTATATACTAGCATATACTACTGATTTTATTCGGCTGAGTCTTCAGATCATGAAAACCTTTTGCTAATAAAGAGTTAATGTCACCTACTAAAGAGATATACATTATTTCAGGATTAATCCCTTGAACAGTTATAGAGACATATTACGAGTAAGTAACAAAGCTAGTTGCTAAACATAAAATACTCAAACATATCATAAAATATTACCATACATAAATATAATGTAAATATAATATATAATGTATAATTAATATATCACCAAAATATGTATACAACACTAAAACAAAAAATCTAGATGCACAAAACAACTTTGTTTTTAAAATACATTTGCTATGTTATCAGATAAATATTGTTTCGTAAATATTGTAATATCTGAGTTATATATAGTTAATATATTTTTTTGGTAAGAATTTAGTAAGAAAAGTAATTATTAATCTATGAATATAATATAATTTGTGAGGTTTTTATTATATCATTTTCATCAATGGCTCAACCATACATATAGATTAACTACCTATAAATAACTCAAATATTACAATATTTCCGAAACAATAATTAATTATCCCATGGCATATTAAATAGATTTTAAAAGCAAACTTGTTTCGTCCATATAAATACTCTTATTGTTACCGTTATATACAAGAATATATATACATATTTAAGAATGTATGTACTCTTATCTATATAGATAGAACTACTGACACGATAATATTTTATTATATATTTGAGTTTGATGTTTAGTAACTAGTTTTAGTACTCGTATGTCTTCAGCTGTTCAAATGCTTAATCCTAAAATGAAGGAACTCTTTTACTAGATGACATGTAGAGCATAGTATATTTATATTATGTTTTTAACCATAGAGTAATTAATCATTAAGCTGAAGTGTTATTGATTTCATATACATCGCACCGTAATTTTTCGTCAGTAGAAAATTGGTTTATTTTAATAAATTTTATGTAAATGGATAGATATTAAGTAGTATTTGGTATTAAAAATGAAATATTTATAATCAAGCAATATTAATATACGTAGTTGTCTGTGGAATAAAAGTTATTGTAGTTTTATTTGACATTTTTTTATTATACATAAACAGTTTCACTGCTGGGAATTTTTAAAACATTAGCTTGAAAGAGCTTTCGAAAAACTCAATAGTAGTATTAAATTGTATTATAGGTATCTACAGAATCAATATAATAACCAAACATTACTGAACTATAGACTAATTATAATCAATTACTCAATGTTTACTCTATTTTTACTTCATTATAGTCAATTACGTCATTCCTATACTTTATTGGGGATTTACGTATTTAAACATTATTTTTGCGTTTTGTCTTTGAGATTGCTCCTTGATTTTTATTTAATTTTTATTAATGGAAATCTACAATGAAAAATCTTCAATGAAAAATCTGACAAAACTTAAACGGAAAAGAAAAAGAAAGATTAAAACGTTATATATAAATGCGTTTTGTTCCTAAATACCTGATGACGTAGGATATCTCAAGCTACATAGCTGACGCGCTCCGGATTTTGACATGACGACGCATCGTCTAATTCTTTTTATTAGAGCAAGATTAATGTTTTGAAGAACTATTTTATAATATTTTGTTCAAAGTATGAAACCAAAGTATTATTTTGTTCCTAGTACTCAAAATTGTTTTTGAAGCATGGCATATTTTGAAAAATAAGCTTCTGCTACTAATCATATTATTTGTCCTTGTAATTATTTTGTGTTCTAGAAAGTTGAATGACCATAAAAGCACAGATTAACCACAATCTAATAAATTGGAATAAAAAATAAAAATTCATTTGAAATTGCATGAGATCTCATCACAACCTATCTATTATCTTTGCTTCACCAACCAAGAGATTTCCTTATAGTAAAGATTATAAACGGTGAATTCGATCTAATGCGCAGTTTAGCATTTATACAAAAACACATTTTTAACGAAACTTTTTACCAAATTCATATACCATTTATGATTTTGAAGAAACACTACTGGGTTCTTATTCATGGGATTTTATACAATGGGATGACGACATCGATGTGTCAGTAAATCTTAGGGATCGATCACATTTAGGAACTTTTAAACAATTTCAAATGTGTGTACTTTATCTAACGTATTATCATGATAAATTATTTATGAAATTGGAATCAAAACAATTTAGTCCCTATAGTTATGGCCCTATATAGATATATACATACATACTATACAGAAAATTCCACCTACATAAAAGAATTTGGAATGGTGCACAAGTCACAGTAACAAAAAGGAGTATGTTTCCTTTACATCTACATCCGTGTTACAACATGTACCTACCAGCTCCTAAAGACACATATGACGCACTCAATGCTGCATATGGCTATGGCGTACAATATTTTGCCTTCTTGTATTCCCACATAACAGAAGTACTCAAATTTAAAAGCTTTAATTGACAATTGCAAATGTGAAATATTTGTTGACAATCAATATTCCTTCATGGAGCATTTTGCGCACCCTAATGGTGTTAGAGAAGTGTTAAAATAGAAAGCATTTGAACTGAATAATATCGTTGTTGATGAGCCAAAGTATACAGTGGCCGAAACATTTGAACTACATATTATGGAAAAAGGGACAATATATATTATTTTTATTTGATTTTTGTGATATGATATCCTACTATCATTTGTATATGATTAAAGTATGGTAATCCATGGCGGATCATTTAAGATTGAATTTTATTAAAAAGTAAGTGTACCCGCGGGTTGTAACAAACAACGAAGAATACATTTCTAAATCATTTTTATATAGAAATATCTAAATTTACAAATTATTAATTCCAACAAATTATTACATAAATATCATAATAAATATTGAACTCAAAGAGGAATGTGTAATTAATATGTGTATTAATTTTAATTTAATATGTGTAATTAAAACTAATATTATAATTCAAAGTTCACAAAAATATTCTGAAATTTTGACATTATACAATACTTCAAATACATTCATTGAAGTTGAGTACCTTTTTATAATTGTAAATTAGAATTTGATACAACATATAAATTAAGTTGTAAGTTCTGTTTTTGCACAGCACATTTAGATGATATCAATGAAATATTAGCTTATATGCTTCGAAAAATAACACCAACTCCTCCTCTGATCCAGGCAGTGATGCGCAGTTCATCTGCCTGTTGAGTATACCCAGACGACCACTTCACCTTTATGTTGCCATTTGGATTCGTTGTAAATATAAGAAGCGGGGCGGAAAATGGATTAACGTATGAACGATGAATCCATTTTGGTAGACAAGGTTCTTCTTTCTCCAGCACTGCAAACAAACCTACATCAGTTTTACACTTTTTGTATAAAATATTTATAAAAAAAGTTCGTTGTAAACTTTTTCTCTTGTCTCCATCAATATTAAAATAATTAAACTGTTCCTTTTGGATTTTATCGATATTCCAAGGAAATGAAAAAAGTAGCCGTTCTTTATGAAACCATGAAGACATCGTTGTAGGAGTTCCGTCAAAGATAAGTTCATTCACTTTTGTGTCATTTTTAAACATGGCTATTGAAATATTAGCAAAGATCAAATCATTCCAAGAATCTAGAAGCGGGCTCCGGTACCAGGGAGTTGATGACATCCATCCATTATCAGAAATCCAAGAGGATAGCAGAGATTTGTTGGAGTCACCTTTGAGAAAGGTTTCGATAGCTGTTCTTCCAACTTTTGCTCGAATTCCAAATAGAGGAAAATTCATTGCTTCCGCTTGCAATACCTCACTAGAAAATGTTTTACTTTTTATGGAATGAATGAGGTAGTTATATGGAGCCTGCTTCTCCAGTATTTGACAAGGCTTCTGGAGATGTTTTAGATAAATGAAATTTGAAAAACCATTGACTAGTGCATCTAACGCACACTTTATCTTGCTTCCCTCAATTTGTGCACAGAGTACTGTTATGCTGAGAATAAAAAAAAGCATAAATACTTTCATTGTTAGTTGGATATAGTTCAAGTGGATATTTCAGTTAGATTTCACGAATGAATAACTATTCTAAAATAATTGTTAATGTAATCCAGAATTTCTTTATGATTTTAAAATGTAAAATTGTCAAAAGTGAATTTGAATTTTCTGTTATGTTTTAATTTTTGATAAAATTGTTCGACTTAATCATTTATTATCGCATATATTCGAACCTTTCCATTATTTTCTGTTATAAATAAAAATGTTTACTTGAATCAAGTGTTTATATGCTGAGAGTACTAAATGTGCACACACCTTTGTTTGTTCCTATTTTCAATAGGATAGTTAAGTGGTTTTGTGAAAATTTAGAAGGATAAAAAGCACAAAGCAAGGAATAGTATTATACTCGGTGGTGTATGTAGAGATGCATATGTTTACTTTGGGCTCGTTGTAGCCTCTTCTGTAAATACTGTTTTTACTCTGTTTTCTTTTTTCATAAACTTTTTTTTAACTATTCCCGTTTATTTAAAAACAGCAATGCTATATATGTATTTCATTAACTTCATTCTCAGTCTTTCATATTATTAAAAAAGAATAGACAAAAATTGTAAAGTTATAGATATATTTTTATAACAAAATTACATGCATTAGTTTTGAAAAGTATACATGTATAATAATCAATCTTTTTGACCAGTTGAGAAGATAAATATAAAATAATTCTACCTATTGAAGTATTTTTTGCTTGACCATGCCATTTGATAAATATTATAAATATTTTTGTTTGCAAATACATGCAGTATATTTGCTACATTCCTTCGAAATAAAGTTAAGTACCTACCTAAAATAACCAATATTACATGTGTCTAACTATATATATACAGAAAAGAAGCCTTATCGACTGCAAAGGAAAAGATAAAGTGGAGAATTAAAGATTAAACTTTGACCATCACAAGACCAAAGACAATAGAACTAAGGGCCAATAAGTGACGAGATGATGACGTGTCGCCCCATTATAGCGCTCGGTGACCGCGTTTCTGCGAATCCAATCAGCAAAGAACTCTATATTCATGAACATTTCTACTTGTTTTGATCCTGCTGCTTTCGGTGAGTCATTGTAGTTAGGAGACATGAGTCCCACCTGAATCATTCTCTCCTCACCACCCTCCTCTCTTATGAACATGCCGCCACCAGCTCCCTTATGGAATTCGTGAGGGTCCGGCAAGGCACAGAGGGACATTGATCTGGGATACCTGATATTCATTTCAGAGCATCTCCATGCCTTAGATTCATCGATTCCAGGCACCTATTGAAGTCAAAGTGAGAATGCAATAATTCAAATGACAAGTTTACAAGTTTCTAAGTAGGTATATGGGTGTGTGTGTGTATATGTAGGTATGTATGCATGTATAACATACATATTATTAAAAGAGGTGTACATGTTGTAAATTTCTCCATTTAATAAGCATAGGTATATCTTAATTAAAGATTCCAAATATATATTTCATCAAACCAAAAAACGAATAAAAATTCTTCTAAAACAATTCAGTAATTTCATTTTATGCCCTCTGGAATATCTTAATTTGATGTTTTTAATATATTAATATATATATATTCATACGGCAGACACCATATCCAATTTGTATTATTTGTGTTTTCAATATATATATATATCATCTACAAGAGATCATTGATTTATTAGTTGTTTTTTTATTGAGAAACTCAGGAATAAGCCGATGATTTCTTACGGTTTATACCACCATATTGGATTCGTTCTAATATTGTGACTTCATTTATAGTGAGTTAGGGGTCTGTGTTATAATACATCTACAAACATAGAAATTGACTAGTTTAAACTACTTTTTAGAGTTATATAATTTATTTTATTTTTACACTATTTTCGTTATATCATTTATATATTGTAAATCATTTCTTTAGACAGTTTTGACAAAATTGCACTTGACTTTAATTCAATATTGCTAAGTTTACGTCTATGGCAAATAATAGTCAATAAAATAAACTCGTTAATAATGTATTTCAATGTATAATCCACAACACAATGTATGAATTAAACAATGCGGTAGTATCGTCAAGTCAAGAACAAGAGTGTTAGCAATTAGCTTGAGAGATGCTAGCAACTCCAGTCATTAATTCTAAAACAAATAGTCCTTTTTTGACCGCTAATAAATCAGGATAGAGTGCATTAAAACACTAAATTTTGATATCAAAATATTACAAATTTTCATAGAAAAAATTCAAAATTAAAGCTCTGGAACAAAATATACCAAAGTTAAACATTTAATGGGGCAATAGAAAATCACCGAATATCCTTTTGCCGAAGCTAACTACGCTAAACAAACAATACTTTCGTGAAAAATCTAAATGCACCAAATCTAATGTCACCACACAAATGTTTTTTTCATGAAATTTCGAATTTTGCCGCATCTCATTGCGCTGAGAAAATCATATTTCAATAAAAATATTTTGATAAAAATATTTTGAAAGGGGTCAATTTCGATGAAAACTTGTTTCTTCTGAATATTTTTATTTTAAGCCTTCTTTGTATTAACCTATTATAAGAAAAGTATTTTTCATAAAATTATTTCTTTGGAATCGACAGATTTTTCATCAATAAATTTTTCATTAAACTATTTTCCTTTTATTTTATATTATATACAGTTCTCTTTGTACACCTTTGCATGCACATTATTATATATATGTAAATCTTGATTGTTACATTTGTACAAACATTTTAAATGTTTATGTAAAACTTGTGTAACTTTATTGTATTTGTCAATTAAGAAATAAAGCCAATATTTATTTATTTATTTATTATAAAAGCAATTACAGAACTCAATAAAACTACTCTTAGTAAGGAAATCATTCTTTTAATTCAACGTGTAACTATTTTAGATAAAGCGAATAATGTTAATATGGCAAAATATATTTTTGTTCTTATAATGATATAAATATTTGAATGTCGATATTCAACCGTATATATGTATGTATATACCAAAACTATATTACTAAAATCCACCAAATTGGGTATAACGCATATGATTTAGAAAAATATAACTCTCATGGAAATTAATCACATTAGAGATGCCTTATATTAAGTTTCAAATATGTGTATATTTGTATTCAATATTTGTATATATACATATATTATCTATATGTATGTACTTTATAAATTAATTTTTACATTGTATGCATTAAATTATTTGATTATAGTTATATTTTGCAAAGAAAATGTAGGTACCTAATTGATATCAAATGCAAACAACAGCGTCGTAAAAATGAGTTAAGAAATAAGCTGAAAGACAAAATATTTTTTAAAATATTGAAGATACATAGTTTAGCAATTGATAAAATAAATATAGAAAAGGCACATTTATCATTAAATTATTTAATTATTATTTATTATTTATAAATTATTTATTGTTATATTGCTATTTATAAGTAAATTGTAATTGTTATGAATTGTCCAGTGTTTAAATATGCTACACATTGATCTTTATATATGTTTTTAACAGAAAATATAACAATATATTATTTTTGATTTTTTTATAAATTTAGTATTGTAAAAGAAATGTACACAATTTGTTTCACTATACTAGATTATTATTATTAACAATATATTATTTTTGATTTTTTTATAAATTTAGTATTTAGTAAAAGAAATGTACACAATTTGTTTCACTATACTAGATTATTATTAATCAATTTAACGCTAAAAATCTTTTTCTACATATTCCGCTTTAGGAATGTAACTTTTTTAAATACTTAGTCCAAAACTATGCCGTGTATTAAACTAGTAGGTGCTATTTAAATGCTTACGCATTAAGATTTCTTAAGTCTGTTAAAAAATGCAATTTTAACAACCTACGAACATGCAGCCCCATCGCAGTTTCCCATCCTCGATATCCGAAGAATAATCCTTGCTTCCGTAGCCCACAACTTTTGCCTGATAGGGCGGTTGTGGCAATCGCATCCCCTTCTCCGGCAAGTTAACGAAGTTAACCAACTCGGACTTGAGCAGGTTGTCAGCAATGATGAGGAGAGCTATGTCCGCTGTTATAAAGAATAGTATTTCTTTCGTCAAAACCTTGAGGTGAAAGATGACTCTTTCAACCTCCGCTCTGTAGTCCTAGAAAATTAACAAGTTATAATATACATAAAAGTTGTAAAATTAATGTTATTTTTCCATGATGTCACTAACTAAAATTTTCCTTATAAAATGTTATATAGTTAAAAGTGTCTTAGAGTGCATTATACAACCGTGTCATAGAATAAGTATACACAATTTAAATTCTTAGTAATTAAGAGTATAACGCGTTGTAAAATTTCTTCACTATGATAAAATTGTTATATTTTAATTTAATGCCATGTTTTTATTACTACTTTAATAGAACACACTCCTAATTGTATACCTTAATATATCCCTTTGATTTGGGTAAAGAAACTTATGAGCACCCCTGTTTTAATATTTAAAAAAAACGAATAGTTGCCTTCAAATTATAACTAAATTTCCATTTATCTGTCTCTCTCTATTAGATAGTAGTATAATCTATAATAGATTAAATAGAAATTTTTTGATACCATCCCAATTGATAAACTTATAACCTCTCTCCTCAATACTGGTATTCCAAAAGGCTTAGTTGTCTTCCTTAAAGATTATCTTATAAAACGAAAACAAAAGAGTAGTGCTTAATCGTCATATGATCAGTGACACGACAAAAGTAACTTCAGGTGTTCCCCAAGGCGGGATTCTCTCTCCGACCCTTTTTTGCCTTTACGTCCGAAATCTAACATCTCCAACCCAATAGTCAAATACGCTGATGACACTACAGAAATTGTTGTACATAACAATATTCACTCCATCGACACGAAATTCAAAATTGTCTGACAGCATTTGACAATAAGTGTAAAGAGCTCGGTCTGAAACTCAATCTTACGAAAACCCAAATTCTCACTATTCCATGAAACAGAACTGTCCTTACCACCTACTCCGAAACCAATATCAAAATTCTGGGCGTCACTTTCACTAAAATGTTAAATTGGAAAGTCTACATAAACTATATATACCCAAAAAGTGCCGATCCAGATTTTTGCTTTAAGACGACTTATTATTTAAAATAGTAAATTGGCAAAAAGTTCATTAACATAATACACTCTACAGTTAGGCTATATAAATTACTTACAGATACTGCAAGTGATGTACACATTTATTAAACAAGAAGCCATATTATCAAAACTCACTTTTAAGTCAAGTGAAAGTGAAGAATATTTCGTAAAGAGTACTTATTTTTTTATACTTCACTTACACTTAAAGTGAATAAGGCATCTTCGAACAAATATCATGACTTAAATAAAAAATAGGCTTTATGCGTCTAATTAATTATATACCCTTATATACTGTTAAATATGTTGTTCAAATATAATTATAAATAAAATAAATAAAGATATACACATATATATATATATGTATAATAGAATTTACGCCGACAATTTGAAAGCTTACCCTGTGTCCCCTTCCTTGTGGAACTAGAGCTGTACTGGTAAGGTGTGGATTACAGTTGGTGGATAGCGAACGGCCATCAGATGTTGTGGTTAACTACGATATAAGCTTGCCTTTTCGTAACGAACCAACAGCGGCAAAAATATCAGAAGGCAGAAGATCAAAGGTAGCATTTCCGAGCCACTCAAAACTCGCTAACATACCACGACAGTAATGGAAAAAGGCAGTTCAAGTTTGCCTTCAAATTAACAAAAATCGAAATTATTAAAAAGATTGCCTTCAAAGGTTACCTTTGTTCGAGACAGGGCAGCACCAGTGTAGTATTGAAGCTGACGCTAGAGCCAAAACGTGGTTCAACGGTGACTTCAAATTTATCAACAAGAAACCCTTAGCTGTTGGCTCCTGAACTGCTGGAAGAATATAATGGCCGAGTTACCACGAGAAGATTTAACGCTTGAAGATATATGGCAGAAAATGAAGGATATAGCCACAGACACAGTCGTAGCAATTATCTCAAAATAAAAAGCGGCATAAAACTAAAAGGGTATCAGAAGAAATAATCTGAATAATAAATAAACTAAGAAAAAGAAAAGATAAAGGAGCTTGAAAAGAATGTCTCAAATTATTATAGGGACTTTCAAAAACCGATACACAAAGATAAACACTCAGATTTATGCACCCAAATTGAGAATGGTAAGTCTGATAGAAAGATGATATTACCAAAAGCCACTATGAAATCCCCCTGAACAAGCAGGTTTAGACAAAAAGGGGAACGCGCTATCACATTTCGAACATCGAAAGAATCATGGAAAAGTTCAAAAAGATAAAAAGACCTTTGATTGCGTCGATAACGGACACCTACTATCTGTTCTTAAGAATATGGGCAGACCAAAATACCTTCTTAGGAGTTTCTACAAAAACCAATAAGCTATCATAAGACAGAATTGGGTATTACCAAAAGCTTCGACATGGGAAAGGAGTCAGGTAGGGGTGCATTCTTTCTCCCACTATTTTCAACGCGTATGCTGAATATAATATATGGACAGCCAAGTTTTATAAACTGGAGAAAGGAATCTCTATCGGTAGACAAAACATCTCTAGTCTCAGGTACGCTGACGACACGTCCCTGCTGTCAAAAACTCTGACTGATCTTGAAACTATACTCAAAATCGCCAAACAGAGGAGTGAACAATATGGTCTATAATCTTAACAGGGTAAAAACCAATATCTTGATTCCTGGAGGACAATTGGAAATCGATGGAGAATAAGTAAAGAAGGTCGACAAAATGAATTTTCGCGGTTCAATACTAACAAAAGACAATAAAGATAAAACGTCGATACTGGAGATTATACGTAGACGTAGGCAAAGACTCATAATGTGTAGAAGTATTATGGTGAAGTTGGGAAAGATTTGGAAAAACTAGCACGTCATTAAAATGATAAAGTTGTCACTTGTCAAAACCTTTATTTTCCCAATCAAAACATATATGTCCTAAACAAGCACAAAAGCAACAGGAAGAAAATTTATGCCTTCAGATTTTTGCTGTTGAGAAGAATTATTAGAATACTAAGGATAGAAATAATGAACAGAAATGTACTTAATGAAATCCAATTTGACATACCCCTTGAAGCGCATATTTTGAAAAATCGTCTTAACTACTTCGACCACATGATCCGCATCGATAGCAATAACTTGGAAAAAATGGCAATATTTAGCATGGTATAAAGGTCAAAGAAAACAAGGCAGCTTTAGTGCATACCATGTAAAATGACTTTTATGCAAAGAAACCATTATTATCTCTAATCTATTATAGAATAAAACGCCACTTTTTGACAAAAATGCTCAAATCGGCAAAACTTGAGACAAAAAGAGGAGCATCATTCAGGGATATATATATGTATATGAAGCATCATATCGAGAGAACATACAATATTCCTCGCAAACATTATGTCCATTTAAGAGTTATTAAAAAGACTACTCTGTCTTCGACTGATGAAAATTAATTAGCAAACTATATATAAAAAATGGAAAGTTTAGATTTTGTTTAATCTCATGATATTAGAAGTCTAGTCTTTGTCAAAGGTTTTGAGTTTGAGTAGCGGAAGAGAAATCAAAACTAGAATAAGTTTACTAAAATCAGGTGTCGTAGGATAAGATTAGTTCTCTGCATTTAAAAACTTCACTCAAACTTACATAAGTTTAAGAAGCCGGAAATTGTTATATACAGTATGATCTATATGGCTTTCTATGTAGATTAATATAATATTAATTAATATTATTAGATCTACATATATATTTCAAATGACATAATCATTTTACAAGTTGAATATTCGGCGACATATAGATTAATAAGTATATATATATGTCTCATAATTCCCTAGTCTACCGTTAAGAAGAACCTTTCACGCCCACAGAAGTGATCACAAAGCCAAAATCAATAATAAGTGAATTTTGAATTTGCTAAATATAATTTGTCATTTAATTTATTTTTCAGTTGTTTTATTACTTTAATACACTGTTTGTCATCGTTTCCTGGCTTTCCTTTTTACGACGCGGACGGAATTTAGTCATTTTTTACTATAAATAAATTATAAATTATAAAATGTAAAATATTTAATTAACTTTTTAACATCAATTCGTACATGATTTATAGTTTCACTAAATAATAAATATCAATTATTATTATTATTATTAACTACTGCGTTTTTTTCAGTGGTTTTTCAATAAACATTATTATTATTATTATTTATTTTAAAATACACTTATTATTACAGAATGTATATATATACACATATATTCAAAAGCAGTTTTATTGCCTATCATAATACTAATGGTAATAGTTTATAAACATAAAATATTAGTTAGTTATAAAAAATAATTGGTACATAAAATAAAATATTATTTTAAAAAAATGTAGAAAATCTAATTAATCAATAAATAATACTTACAAGTAAGGCATGATGAATGACGCCTCCAATCTTAGAGTTGATAAATCCTGTTTGATTGGCCATATCGTGCGGGATGACGCTCAAACATTGTGCCGATGTGAATACTGTTCTCGCGTTCACTAAAGTTCCAGTGCATAAAATGTTTTGTTCATCAAAGTAAAGGCTATTGGGTGTTTTGGGCTGAAGAATTCCTACAACACAGCTCCACTCAAAGTGGTCCACCTCTGTGGCATCGTTAGTAATGCGCCAGCGAGCCATTTTCCCGTCTACAAAGCCGCCTGACAGAAAGACGATCAATATAAAGACGCCGGCTTGAAAACACAAAAGGCACTTCGCAGACATAGATCCCATTATATCATACAGCTAGTTACCGTTATTTTGATGTTTACTTTCAAAAATTTAATTAGTATTACTTTTATTCAATAATTATAAAGGATTCGTAGGATAACTGGCATTTAAATTTAGAGCAGTCAATACGAATAATTTAAATTGCATAAAGAAAAATAAAAGATGATTTTATAATGTTATTAGACGATGCTGTGCTATTGTCAAGCCAAGATTAGTAGTAGGGAGAGGTAGATCTCGAGAACAAAGACCCCCCCTGCCCCCCTTACCCCCCCCTGCCTCCCCTGCCCCCCCCTCCCCTCCCTCACGTCCAATCAGGATCG
>JAYRBW010112236.1:0-17987 GCA_036023295.1 Invenusta paracnida
CATATATGCTAATTAATCAATTAACTAGCACAGCTGCTAGCCAGGGGTGAATAAGTTGCTCTGGATGGGAACCTGGGACCTTTTGTATAAAACCAACGTCCTACCAACTGAGTTACTCACCCCCTATCGGCAAAAACAATTATTATTAACACATAATTTAAGTGCCACATTAATGTTTCAATGTGTTTCTGAAGATATCAAGGCTATAAAAAATCTAACACATATACCGATATTTTAGAGAAAAAGAAAACTATATACGCCTACTAAGAATATTTACAATTTATATAATTTTGAATCCATAAAACGTATTACAAATGTAATAAGTAATGTAAAGGCTAAATTACCCCCCCCGCCCCCAGTTCTTACTTTAACTGCTATAATTTTAAATAGACACGTTAGGCACGCTCAGAGTGTAAACTACCAAATCGCTTGTAGTTTTAACCCTTTCTAATTTAATACTAAAATGAATGTACATACTATGCGTTTCTATGAAAAAACAACTGAAAGTGCATACTTGACTGACTTTTTAACAAGACGTCTGTTAAACTAATTAACTCCGTTAGTGCAACTACTAAAAGACGAGTAGCTTTTGCTTGCTATTCTAATAAAAAACATTGACTTTATTTGACTGACGCAGAATTTTCCATATTTTTTAAAGAAAAAATTTGAAGCCGAATTTAGATTTTTAAGCAAACGCGGGAGAATACTTTCTTTGAAAATTAATTAGACATTATTTGACCGTCTATGTTTCACTAATATTTGATTCTCTATGTTTTTTTACATTTACTTCATGTACATCGACTTCTAAATATAAAAAAACATCATCAGCATATATCTGATGGTTTAGGTAGTCAGCATTAATTTATTTTTTACTGTAATTATGTTATGGTTCTTTTATATGATGCAATTACATCGAAATATACTGTTCATATAACTTTAAAAGAGACACAATAAAGAAAATGAATTCATTTTTGTTTTTCGGGAAAATGAAAATATAAACACTATCACAATGTTAACATTTTAACAATGATTAATATTTCATATTTCACATGTGTTGACAATAATTCGAATTTGTTACAGTAATACTTATTTAAATAGAACATTATTGTCATCATTTAATATACAATTAAAAATGAAGATAGATTTCATGCCACGTTTTGATTCTTTTTTAAGCATCATTAGGCAATAATGACGTATCATAAAATAATTAGTACTGTTATATATGTACAACGTTATGATACAATGTACAAGAGCAGAATATGCTAATCGTCACAACAATAATAATTTCACATATTATCAATTTGTGAGTTTATCTTTAGTTTATTTACTCACATTAGAATAGCTTCCTTTATTATTAGATCGTACTTAGATGAATCTTTAGCGAGATTATGGAAGCAATTAGCGAAGAAATCCATACCTGTGGTCTAGGTGTTGTATAATTGCACTGCGGTCAAAACTGTGCTCCTGGGCACGAATATGTTGATATCGGTCAATGTAGCCGATCGGGCCGCTCTACAATGCGGACATGTTTATTAGTACAATACTTTCGAGGAGGTGAACTTCTTTTTAGTTGAACGTAGTACAGTTTTGACAGTTCGAAGGGTTGAAGATTTGATGGTTGATAGTTGATGGTTGAAGGGTTCGAACTTGCCACTTTTGTATCGATGGCAGTAGTTCAATACATTTGGTTTTAAAAACTGATTTGTCCTGTTGCATTGAGCTAATTATCAATTTATAGGTTTAAATTATAAATAATCTTATAATTTCGATTTTCACAAAACTTTATAAAATATTTGAGTACATTTTGTTGTTATAAGACTCATAATACGAACTGGTATCTTTTTGTTATTGTTTTTATTTATATTTTTATCTATATTTGCTTACTATATAAATTATTATATGTAGGTACTTTCCATTAATTATCCTTCTTATGCATTTATATTACCTATTATTATTACATATGTATTAATTGATGACTGTATTAATTAGGGTGACTTCTAGTTCTTACAATTTTCCTTGATGTAACGTGTTTTAAAAAACCAGTTTGACATTTGTCAATTTGACAATTTGACAATTTAATGAGTTATAGGGATTCTATGGTCCATGTACATTTTATAATATTATGAAACACCCAATAAAGGGATCTAACGCAACTCTCCCTTTTACAATTATTTTTTGTATCGGTAGAAAATTATCATAAAGGGAATATACCAGTAGTTTACTAATTGCATGATTAGAATTCATATTTATACGATAACGATAAAATCTGAAGTTTAAAAAATAAATGAACAATTACAAATACTATAAAAAAATAATTATTTCTAAAACATGTTATATATTGCAATAATAGATGAATAATTTATTTCCAGAAATATAATATTATGTCAAAAGCCATACAAAAATGGTACATATTTTATATTTAAAGACACCACACAAACAAATACAAGCGCAATACAAAAATGGTACATATTTTATATATAAAGACACCACACAAACAAATACAAGCGCAGTATCTATTATACGTAGACTTTTAGATTAAATAATAATATGACATTTATATTGGACATGTTTGATTTATGTACTTTATTAATGATAGCAGAATGTATAGGGAATGCATTCGAGAGGTAGAAAACCCACCAGTTAATATTTCACAAAACTGTTATCTTACATACATTTATTGAGCCAGACTTCAAATTCTCATTTTGAAATCTTTTTTTTTTACATTTTAGGCTCGTTCAGTTTAACCTTCCAAAAATGCAAATAACATACTTACTTATAAATAGATGGTTGCAAAATAAGTCTATTTCCAAATGATACTTTATTTACTTAATATTTGGGGATTATATATTATTTTAAAAAGAGTGTGGTTTTAAGTAGCACTTAAAATTTAAAATCTGTAATGTTTAGACATTTTAAGTTGTAAATACATTTATACAGAATCTTTTTTCGAAGTGAAACCACGCATATATTTTGACTAATATTTGTTTTTCTAATGTTAGTATTAGTACTATTACTATTATAAAATAAATAATATTATATTTAGTCATTTCTTCAAAAACTTTGAATCCACCTTTTTCTAGTGATACAAATTAAAGTTATAGAAAATATGATTGACACAATATAAAATTAACATTTTTACACAGAAAATTGTATTAACATTATACATTATTGTATGCAATTAATAATTAATAATTATTGATAGATTTATGGAATCTACTCTAGTATTCAATAACCATATCAGGTCACAAAATTGAAATTTATATATTTTATTATTGCGTTAAAATTAATATTAATTAAAATATTTTTTATTATTTTGGATAATATTATTTTCACATAAAAAAATTAATTTGAATTATTTTTGTTTTATACACAGACAAAAAAACAAAAAAAAACAAATACACCCTACAAAATATATCCCTGTGCGACTTACAGGAAAATACTTTAAACTTTCAAGAAGGTAGATAACAATTTATTTTGACTCTATTTCCCGCTGTGCGTGATAACAATAATCCAAAGAAAGTTTCTATGTTTTTATTGTATTACCTTAAATAATATTAACAATTAAACGTCGGAAAAATATTTCAGAGAGCTATTTGAGTCTCGACAAACATTTAGTTAAATTTTGGTTCACAAATATGATTATATATTTGATAAGCTGTTGTTGAATTATATTGTTTTTTAATATTTTTATTGCAGTAGCTTAATATGTGGAATACCTATGCTATTGTGAATATTTAAAATGATTTTTAAATCAATAAGTTATATTTTTATTTAACCTTTTATATTATAGCTGCGTGTTACACAAAATTGAACTAATAAATGAAAACTTATTTTAACGCAGTCTGTTTAGCAAGTTTTGCGACTAAATATGTGGGCAATTTTACAATCTTTGGTGGAGCACAAAATTTGCACTATTGTGCACTTAATAGCCGAAAATTGCTTTATAATAATACTAATGCGATTAATTCCTCTTACTGAAAACTTCATAAAAAAGTATGATAAAGGTTTATAAAAATTTCAACTATTATAAACATATTTATTTAAATTTTTATTCTGTAAAAAAAAAAAAAACACTTTTTTTAGTATACTTGACATTTTTTAAAACATAAAATAACAGTAACATCTAAATGTAATCCCCAGTGATAGTAATAAAAATAGTTTAACTCAATTTAACACTATTCTGCACAGACAAAATATTAAGACATTACAAAGTTGAAACTTGACGATGAAATAAAACTCTTTATCTGTAAACGGGACCAGCACATCCCATTTTCTTATTTCTTTGATAATATCATTATAATGTTAATGTATAATTAGCAATAAATGATAAAATCGATCTTCAGAATGACAAATACTCATTTCAACAATTCAAAGTCAGTTTTTTTATTAATCAATAATAAAGAGTTCGGAGGCGGATACCTCTCGCTAAACTATTTCGAAATATCTCATGTTGCCATTTATACCCCTCACCTTCCCCTTTGCATATCTGTTTATTGCGTGCAATTAGGAGAGAGAGAGAGAGAGAGAGAGAGAGAAAAGAGTAAGAAAATAAACAAACAAGCGATGCCACAAAAAACTGGCGCACAAAGCCACCAGACGATATGTGTATAACTTTTTCATTCTAAACTTTGTTTATAAGGATTAAATAACCCGATCGAGTAGACATTCTAAAACATTGCAATGCAACTTTGTATTTTAAGCAACACATGTAAAAAATTTAGTTGTGAGAAAACTAAAAAAAAACTATAAAGGCTCTATGAACTTTTTATAGTTTAAATTTTCACGAGAATAATTTAGGCATATGTATTGTAAATGTTATAGTAAAGATTAATAAAGAACGCAGACGAAAAAGTTTCATTATATTATATTATTCTTTCTTGTGGTATATTTTTGCCACGAAATCTAAAATGGAAAATTTACAATGATTTATAAGATATATTGCTTTTCTATAGTTATTATTATGGTTATAACTAACTATAGTAAATTTTTGATAAAATAATGATATTTAAATTAAACATCTGCTGAGTATTAAAACAATCAATTTATCAACGAACAAATATTGTTTTGTGTCAATTTATTAGTAGGATTGTTTTTTATTTTGAACTTCTAACCATTAATAATTGAATGTTTAATTTATGAATACATAGTACATAATAATGAATATTACATATAACTTCATAACAATTTCTAAATTTTCATAAAAAGTGTTTTATTTTTGTTTCTGATGAGTAGAATAAAATAAAATAAAACGAAATAATAATAATATTAATTATAAAATGAAGTTAACAAGATAGGCAATGTTGTACAACAACGCCTAATTTTTCTTTATTTATCAACAGTGCTTGTAGTATAGCTAGCAAGGCAATGTTGTACCACGATCACTAATTCTTCTCAATGTATTAACGCCCCGATATCTCTTTGATCCACAACTGTAAGTAAAGATCAGTTTCTCTCTTGATGAGCTATACCGCACGTTTGTCAGTTTTTTATCTTTCATTCCTTGACTAAGGTCTTCTTTAGATAATTGAATTTTGAACTCTTTATTTTTTAATTATCTACCCCAGCGTCGCGTCAAATTTGTGCAAATGCACGAGTACATGACATGCCTTTTAATTAACACTCTACTTTATCTAATCATTTTTGTCGACATGTTTAACACATATACTATAATTTGAGAGAAGGTGGGTGTGGCAGGTAATGAAATGCTTATCATACGACTTCCGTTATATACGACTCGTTATCAGTTTTCAGTTAAATAGTTATTAAATTTATTTAAACCAAAAATTGACAAATTATAATTTATAGTAGGTATTTCTTTAAAATGTTATTGGTCACCATTTGGCTTTTATACTCTTGGTTGATGTTTTAGATGTTATAAAATTTCTATTCCAACGGCCAATCATTTTCTTCTTTAATGTTATATAAGGTTAGAATTAATTAATATATATTTTCAGACTTATAGAATAACGCATGAATAGCGTAAGAAAGTAAACAAATCACCTGAAATAAGTTATACACGTAAATTATTAATAAACTTCAATATTTGATTAATAATATAATTACGCAGGTATGAGATATGCAGCATAAAAACAAAATTATAATTATATTAGTATTAATAATAATTTGTATTAAGATTTGCAGCACTATAATCTTTATTAATTATAATTTGTAAAATACTTAATATCATCAATAAAGTAATATTGTTTTTCATTTATAAACATTTTGCAGTAATGGAATTTATAACAGATTACTTGCTTCAAAAGTAAAATATTAAATTCACAATTTATATACTTTTAAAACCATCAGCAACGAATGAAGGTGAACTTGTTAAGTAATAGTCCTGTAATAAAGTAGAGAAAAATATACCTAATAGAGAAAACAGATTGTGAGAAATTACTGTTTCTAAACGAATAGATTAAAAAGATTTTAACATTATTATTAAAAAACATTATACACGACATGCACTGTTTGTACGACGTGATTTATCAAATTTGAACATAATATTTTATTCATAGAGTAATTATACATAGATCTTCGACTCTTTTTGATTCTGTATGCAGTTTTATACTACTATTTGTCTACCCAAAAGCTTTTGCAAAATAAAGTTTTTAAAATTCACAGCAATTAAATCGTTTATGCAGTAAAACAGTTTTAGACACACAGGCAAAACTGACATATTAGAGACAACTTACGTACGTATGTTAAAATTGTATGAATATATATTTTTCCCTTAAAATTAATTTAATCAAAATATTCAATACTACTCTTAGTCACCAATTTACATCAAATTTATTAAAATAAAATGATTTTATATTGACAAAATTGTACAACGAAATCAATGCATATGAAATCAATAAAAATCAAAACTATAGGTATAATATTAAAATATAGAATAACATATTATAGCGCAAAACATTGTTCAAAATGTTCCAATCATACCTATATACTTTCTTGAGAAAATCATTTTGAATGAAATATTAATTGACAGTAAAATGCTGCTGCATATTCTGTTTTTTGTCATTATTATTTTTTACATTTGTTCTAATTCATTTTCTTTTTAATGGTTTCGATTCTATTTCTTTATAACATATTAGTTTAATGTTCATATATCGGAGATACTTAAGTTGTCGATTTATGTCGATTTGTTATTCTTTTTTAAGTGCAAAACTATATATTTCGTTTCATTCAGATTATATTTTATACCTTTTTCTAAATTTATCGATTTGAAATGAAAATATCTTGTTGACATATGAATGACAAGTACAAAAATCATATTATTAACAAGAATGATTTAGATAAAGTTTAAAAGAACCACTGTACGGACAATTTTTATGTACTTCTACAATAGTTTAAATATATGTGTGTGTATAGGTATTGACTAAAATAGATGAATTTGTTGGTTTGTTTAACATTCTGGCTCAGATATCCAAATGTATGTATGAGCACTAATTGATCCTAGGATATATTATATATGATACATATTTGTTGCTTGCAATATGTGGGCGATCTACAAAAATATACTTATTATTATTATATCTAAAGAATAAAAAAACATATTATTATTACAACAATGAAATAAACTTTTAATATTGTTTTTAATAGAATAATATATATTTGTTTATTCCTTATTGATACGTTTGTTGTGCATATCGCATATCTAGGCGAAAATAGAAAGAAATTCTACAGATGCAACACATATTATTTAATGCTAGATATGTCCAAACTTCAACTTTTGCAATTCATTTTCTTCTTCTTCTGGTCATATTAAAAAAAAAATTAACTGTCAAACAACTAAATGGCGGATATATATCTCAACTAATTCTGAGAAAAGGACTGCTATTTCGTACTTAATAAGAAAATGTTACTCTCGTCAAATAAACGTTTGGTTTACCACACATTTAAAATAGGAAATTATAACTACTTCCATCGTCTGTTAGATAACGTTGATTCTAGCGATACATATGATAATGGTAGATACATTGTATAAATTGGAATTGGTTCGGATTTCCGGTTTGTGAAAGATTCTCCAGTAAAAATTGATGAGACGCATTATTGACGTGTTAAAGCATATCTAACTGATATTTATGTTAGGTGAGGATCAAGTGTATGTTCTTTATGCAGTTGATATCAAGTGCGTACTCTTTGTTGGTCTGTTTATCGAATAAATATGGGATGTACTTTGAAAACTCATAAAATGCGGGAAATGGTTCGATTTGACTGGTATTTACATAGCTTCATTGCACTAAGGTGATGAATGAATTCATTCAAGCAAAAGTTAGGAAATATAGTTTAGTTCTAAGGCGTGACATAAAAATGTTATATATATACAATGTAAAAATCAAAATGCCTAAGATTACGATTTATTGAAAATTGTATAAACTTTAAGAAATTGGATTATATAAAAAAAAAACATATTTAGATAAATGAATGACGTCAACATGGTAGTATTATTAATTATTTACATTTATAATTAGAAAAATGATTAACTTTAATCAAAACAGAAAGAAATCATTGTAACACCACTTCTTCAATCTTTAAGAATATTTGGAATAGGAATTTTTTAAATGTGTACTAAAATTGATTAACTTAATTATGCGGTGTACTTTTTTTGACATTTTTTTGCATTTTAAAGATACTGTAAATGATGCATTGGTCTTCTTTGTTTGACAGGTTGACAACTAAAAATGACAGGCAGGTTTGAAGTATACTATACATTAATAAATGTTAATTTTGTTTACGGTAGGTATATTACATCAAGACCTAGTTTTTGTAGGAATCTATCGCAAATAAGAATATATAAAATGATATTTTCAAAAAAATAATGCTTGTCACAATGTTAGACTTGATATATAAGTTACTATTTTTGGGAATAAATAATTTATGAAAAAACCTTTCTATTCATTACTGTTAATTAACATTGGATTGTATTATTTATCAATTCCATTAATAAAATGGATATTTATTTTTAAGTCATGGTTTTGTAAATTCTTTTTATAATTAAATTTACCTGACTAAAACTTAAATGATATTTTATTAAATATTTGTTAAATCTGTTATTTTGTGTTTAAGCAATATTTTAATTAAATAAATCTATTAGTACGAGACGAGGATGAGTTTACAACTTAGTTAAGAATAAAAGTTGTTTATAGGCTTAAAAGCTCTCCGTTAAAAACGTTTCTATTAAATTGAAATCAATTTATTTTTTGCCAGTATGAACTAATGCTATATAACAGTAATAGTATTAAAGTCCGTTAAAAATGTTGCTATTAAATTAAAATATTTGTTTTGCTATTATATAACTATACAGGCAACAACATTGTAAACGTAAAATAGATTAATATGAAATCTAAACTTTTACTTTATGTATTTAGGATGGATTTTTTTCTGATACCATTAATGATGGGCACTTGAGGGCATGCAAGATAATATGAACTCTTAAACTTAACAATTTTAAATATAAAATTGTAAAATATTAAAAGCTTTCTTTTATGGCAACAAAAATTCACATATTTCCTTCTTTATACATCAATTAGTTCACATTTAAGTAAAACAGGAGAGTAGTTGAGTTGTTTAAGTTATATAGTGTTGGCACTAATGATGCAATTGTTAAATTGAGCAGGGATATATTATTTACGTAGGTGTCTGTATATACACAGACACATTTAAAAGACAACATTTAAGTGAGATTATAATTAATAACAAACAATCGAAGTATAAATAAATTATAGTGTAATTTTAAAGAGGGATACATTTTTGATAACTTACAAAATATAATTTAATACACAAATTGGCTGTAAGATACTGAATAAGTTTATACAATTTAATGCATTAAATAAACCCAGTTAAACTTACATATTCCTGCATTCCATAGAATAAAAATGATTTATATTTTAAATAATGATTTATTTTAATTATGAGTTGTTTTACAAATAATAATAAAAATTATACTTTTAATTAGGCCAAACTTACGTTCCTACCAATTTTCTATATCCCCACTTCATTATGCATGCACCATATTGCTGAGTTGTTATAATATATATATATATGTATATATATATATTGAGAATTTTGGATTACATTTGAAATATTCGGTTTATGGGACCTGTACAGTAGATTAATATACTTATTGCCATTTATATAAAATGCAGTACTTATTATGAAATATTTAACCTAGTATGTTGCATTAGGGGAATGATTTAATACATATTTATAATATTTATAAATCCATTTAATTGACATATATAACAACATTTTAAAATGCTGTATTTCGCCAAGAACAGCTTGAAGTAATGTGTATAAATCTTTAAATTGTATTAAAACTAATTAATAGCATATTATTTTAGCTAATTACAAAAGATATTAAAAAATAAAATGGTATATGAGAATTTTTCTTTGATATACTGTTTCTCTTATAACGAGGAAACATTTACAGAATAGAGATAGATACCCACCACTCAATAATATATACTGGCATTCTTGGAAAAGTAGATTAATAAAAACACCAAATTAGAAATTAAATTTCAGTATCTAACTACCCCAGTAAAGACTAAAATTATTTCCACAAAAAAATGATATTGATTACGTATAATACAGAATTTATATCTAACATCTTCAAATTTGTGATTGAAACCTTCAAATGACTATAGTCGAAATTATAAGTATTATTATTAAATATTAGTATCATATATGTAGAAAAAGCCTTTAGGTACCGAGCATTACAAATCCTGAACGTCATAGTTTATTACAGGTCCTACTTGGATCATAAAAGTAATGTATTCCGGAATAATATAGTTATAATAAACAGAATTTCAAATTTTATTCGCCCATATATAAAAATCTAAAACAATTTTATAAAGCTGAAACATTAAGTGAAAAAACCGATGACATTTAAATGGCAGAAAAATTGAAAATTGAAACAGCTTTAAATAACAACAACTGTTGGCAATCAACAATTATAATATAATTGTTTAAAATAGGTAATAAAAACACAAACAGTTTATAAATAGAAGTATTATAGCACAAATAGTAATCTATTCTAGAACTTGATCAGACATACATCGTCTATGTAATATTAATCATAATAAGTATATATTTAAATATAATCTCAAGTACTTATAACCCCCTAATAAGTAGCTAGTTATAAACGAGGCTATATTGTAAACATTGAGGATGAAACTACACTTCAAAAATGTATGAAGCATTTTTATAACATAAATATTAGTGTTGATTTAATGAATGCCTGCTTATACAGTAAATGTTCTATTTAGTGTGTTTCATTAATGTTATCTTAGTAATTGTGCCATCTTGTTTTGTCTCATTAATATTTGTATATTTGACTGACATGCATAAATGCCCGGAACAAATATGTCTGAGTTAATATATCACATAGATTGCTTTGTTTACTCTTTGTTAACTATATATTTCTCATTACGGGATATCAGAAGATATCTTATTTGTACACACATTTATTTCAAAATTGTGTTTATTAATAAAATATACCCTTTCACGATCGATTTTATATATGAACTGTACGTTTGATAAAATACAGAAGATGAGATATATATTATTTTTAAAATATATATTAAAATTTATTCATATTTTATTTGTTATACATGCTTGTAACAATTAAGTAAAAATCCCATTTTGTGTGTAAAATAATCAAACACCTCGAAAGCAATAACATTAGAATATCGAAATGAATGGTCTCTTCAATAATATATTTTCAGTAAACTAAATGATATAATAATAACATATATTTGTATATGCTGAATAATTATATATTTAACCCATTTTGCAAAAAAACAAAAAAAAGTATAGCATCAGTTATTATAATGCCTGGTAACAATACAGAAAGATTCGTATCTTTCTGTTGTAAATAATCTATACAAAAAAGTAATATTTCAATAAAATGTCAATAAATATGTACAGCAAAAATGTTAAACTAATTGATTTGATTTCGGCAAATTTAAGAGTAGATTGTGAGATTTATACAATTTAAGGTATCGCGAGTATCCACATTCAATATAATTTGTCATATTTATATCCAAAACTAATATTCACAATTTGTTATTTCACAGTTAACTTCACTACTGTGCTGTCCTCGGATAAAGTCTTGCGATAGACAAGACTTACGGTCCCACAACAGCTTTCTTCAACTTGCTCAATTTTGTGCCAGGGTCATGCATTCCAGGTACGACCGTGCACTCTATTCTTTGATGTTGTCAAGCCATGATTTTCTGCAAGCCGTCTATATCTCGTCCTCTCAATCGAACTCTCCATCACTATGTTAGGACGAGTCTCTTGCTGTATGCCCAAAATATTGAAGATTACATTTCGCAACTTTTGCCATCCGCTCTCTTTTGGTCGGCATTAATCTCCTGCAGTATATAGATTCCTCCGTTTGATCATCTCGCCACGGTACACGTAACAGTCGTCACCACATCTCGTGCAATAGAATCCGATTTTGTTACTTTTTTATGGTCGAGTTTTCACAACCATACATGTGAATACAGATCATATTATGAGTGTTTTAGCTTGTATAATTTTTATTTTTATTTTTTAGCTGCGCAATTTTATGATTTTTTTACATTCGTTCGATTTTTTTAATTGGCTATTTTAGTGTTTCTTAATTTAGAGTGTACAACTTTTATCTGATAATTTGGTTGAACTGATTAACTGTTCAATCCAATCTCCTTCTATCTGCACATACATTTTCTTTTCTTCTCAACTAGCTACCGTATTTTTGCCTTCTGATTGATACTCAATGTTGAATACATCTCCCTTTTTTACCAGGTTCTCAATGCTTTTCCGAACGCCATCTTCTGTAGCTGATATAAAGATAGTGTCGTCCACTTATTCTATATTATCAATATGCCTGTCTCCCACTACCAGTCCATGGCTGTTGCCTTCGAGTGCTAGGCTAATCGTACACGTTAAACTCAGTTGGAGAAATGTTACAACCTTTTGTTCTCTTTACAATATTGAACCAGCCAGTTTAATATTTTTGTTTGTTAGCTGTTTGTAAAGCTCCTACATTAGGGCTACAATGCACTTGTGAATTTCCGTATTCAACATAACATAAATCCTTAGATGACCGACTCGATGAAAGTTTTCGCTTAGTTGATAAATAGTGGATATATGTTTGTGTCACTCATTCTGTTCAATTCTCTAATCAGGAGTTGAAGTATCACTTGTATGACTCTTGTGTCTTTTCTTGTTCTAAAACTGTCTGTTTGTCAGGAAGCTTTTTTCGAAAAAAGTGATGTGGTCATTAGAGATAGTATATACTTAGTAGTATTTTACTTGCATGGTTGAGAAAATTTATAGTTCTTTAGTTTTTATAATCTCTTTCAGGTCTTCTGAGTTTGGTAATATTGCAATGATCGTCTTTGTCTAGTCTTCAGCCCAGTTTACATTCTTCCCGAGGTGCCAGTACCATCCGAATAGCTTGTGTTTCATGAGAACGCCCTCTTTCCTTGCTTCTTGAAAATACATATTATAGCGATATTTCATTGTCTCCAGGTTCTTTTACATGCAAAGATTTCAGGACTTGTCTTACCTTTTCTATCGGAATATCTGGTTTTCTCTCTTTGTCTATTTTCAAGTTTTCCACCACTTTTTCGTTTTCTGGTAGTTTTTACATTTTATATTTTTAGTCATTATATAATAAGATTTATTTCTGTGAGGATTTTTACACCTTGGTCATGTTTAGACTTTCTTGTTTTAGTGTATGTTCATTTATTAAATATCTTGTCGTCTTGAACGCACCCTACTTTTAGTTTCTGCTTTTATTTTTACATGTATTTCAATTGTTTTCCCACCATATATCTCCTTGTAATTCGTATACGTTTTTGCTGAAATTGACGTTTTAAACTCTATTATTCTTCGTGGCTTCGTAACTTCTGGATTTTCGATTTTTTATACTTGTTGCATAATTTTTTGTGATATCCACTCTTTGTTTTTCTTTCTTAGCTTTTTTTTTTCAACAGTATTTTCAACTACTTCTTTCAGTATGTTTACTTCTTTAATTCTGTTTACTATCTTCTCCCTATCAGAGTCAGTATTAATGTCGCTCTGGAGATGTTCCAGCTGATGAAGTTTTCTTTGGAATCCTCCAGCCGAAGAGCCTGGTCTTCGAAGACTGATGGGGCCCCTCGATTGGCTGCCCTATTAGCCTCGGCATCAGCACACTCATTACCGATGAGGCCATAGTTTTTTTGCTGTTCAACACTATAGGATTTTGTTTATTCATCGCCTCATCCCAATTCCGTTATAAAGTTGTGAGAGATTTAAACGATAACATTTAGATCTCCGTTTGGCCTTCCATTAGTGGTCCGCGAATGGCCAAGCCTTATTCACAGATAATCTTTAACATATGAAGGCAGTCCACTATCCGCCATCTTTGGACGCGATTTCACAAATATCATATTTAAACCATTACTTTACGAACGCTTTACGGTAACAAAATCTCGGTATCCAAATGCAAGAGAAACAAAATTTAGTATATTAATATTCTGACATAGATACTAGTATTGATTATTTAATGAATACTCGTACTAATAATGTTAACATAATAAAGTAATCAATGTAATCTATGTTTATTTACAAATATATTAATTTTCAGAAATAATCAAAAACGTATAAAATAGCAAAACTAATATGTGAAATAATGATGCAACTCACTAACTAGAATTATTTTTGTTTTCTTATACATATATACAGATGACAATCACAATTATTAAAAATTCATTTACTACAAATTAAAATAATAGTATATGCAGCTAATAAACAATTAATATAGTATATATGTTATAGGTACACATATTAATATAATTGATTTTTAGAGCAAACATGCTACATAATATAAAAGATATTTTATTAATGTAAAATTGGCAAGCTAGTCAAAGTGGCCAAAATCGAGTTAGATGTTGTATGACAACAGCGAGGAATATATCTATACAGTGCTGCATAATTGAAACAACAGCTTATAAATTAGCTAATTTTGAGAGCATATTATACTAATTGAAAATTCTACTTGTATTTTCAATGATTAAATTGAAGTCTTTTGACACTATAGTGCAAAGTATAACTATATCTTAGTATTAGCGATCAATATAGTACATATCCGTAGTTACCAACAATACTGGAAACATTGGGAGAAAATTATTATGATATTTTCATTCATGTTCGTTTGATGGACGCAGGTAGATGTTTATTTTACTTTATAGACATATAATGTACATTTTGTTTAATTTCTATTATTAACAGCTAAAGAAAAACAAAATGTTTAACATAATAAAAATACAATATCAACTAAACATGTACAGTTTAATGTATTAGCCTTCTTATTATTTTTTGATTTTTACATTACACAATCGTCCAAATTGATTGAGGTAGGTTCCGTATAGTAGTTGTCTAGATTATAAAAATATTATTATAATAGAAATTTTCATTTATGTTGTTGTTGGGAACAATAAGTGCAAATATACGCCGAACATTTAATTTTTAGTTAAAATAGAAGGAATCGAAGGAATCGAAGAAATAGAATAATATATGTATATATGTACATATGTTGAAAGATTTCTAACCTATCCTATATGTAAAGTTACATGTTTCAGATTTATATGACTCATGTAGTTTTAGAATAAGCAGGTTAACCATAATGCGTCACTATATAGATTGAACTGAAATGGAGCTAGCCTGGAAATGTAGATGTACAATTCATTAATTTGTATTAAAAATATATTAAATAAGACAAAATATATAAATATCGATAGCTATTGAGTTAGCTATTTCAATTATCAAGCTAATTACATGTTTAAATCCAAAATTCATGTGCGTTTGATGTGCAGAATATATACACATATGTTTACACTCAAAATAAAAGCTGTATATTATATGTTGATCATTGTTATATCCATGAAAGCATTACCAATTAAATATTTTCGAGTTGTATTTTGAAAAATTATTGAATAATAATAGTGATTTTTAAGGAATTCACAATGTTACAGTTGAACCACGAAAGAAGAATATCAAAATTAGAATATCACTACCTGGTACTATTGTCGAAGATTTTAAAGAAATATGTAGAAAAGATGGATTAAGAGTCGAATATTTGTAGTATTGGTGACGGACTTGTATTCATTCAATTTTTTTCTCTCAAAATGATATCGTAATTTTTTATCTCCAAATATTGACTAAATGCCAGTACATTATCGTGCTTCCTATCTACGCGTATGGTTCGCTAGACTAGTAAACAATGATGAACAAAGTTACCCTCCTAACTCTGTTTGTTAATCAAAGTAGCTTTCATTCTTTGCTATTTAGGGGACCAAAAGATCAATTTGATCTGAAATAGCTTTTTAGTATTTGATGAAACTTACAAAACCTCAAATTACAATTTTTAAAAGAAAAAAGAAATGTTGAGTATTTTAAGATTACAGTATATAATACTCTGAAATTGAAGATGAAGCCTCCATTGTCAAAATATATTTACAGAACTACCTTCCAGAGGAGTACAAGCCGAATTTTTATTTTATCAATATACCATAATGGCTTACGACCATATGGATATGGCAAACCAAAGGTTTCAGCCTGTAAAATCTCCTGTAAAAACTATAATTATATGTAGAACATGAATTATATAAAAAAATGAAGTTTTATTTATCTATTTTAATTTTAAAAAGCTAATGATTTAATTATTTAATAATAAAAAATCATATTAAAAAATATCTGCTTAACTTGCATATTTATAATTTTTCGTAATACTGAGATAAGAAAAAACTTTTTGCTTATTGAATGTTTTTATTGGGTAGTTTAACCCTCTAAAGGTAGACACTCAAATAATTAATATAGGATGGATATTTGTCGAGATATTATTAAATCATGTTTTTTATAATGGTGGACTTTAAACAGTGAAGAATACTCAAAGATGCCAGAGTAGCATAACCAAATTTGGAATCAGCACAATTTTCTAATATAGAAAGTGCAAAAACGTTTGTTTGGCGAACTCCAAAACTACTTTTTTAGTTCTATTGTCGGACTATGAAAAATAAGAGAATACCCTGGAAAATTGCATATTAATATATTATCCAATCATTGAACTAGGCCAAACCAACATGAACTGTAACTCCACTATCCAGTTCGTCATCAACCATATAGATCATCTGGGTATACATACACCGATTCTTACATTCAAACTGTTCTTATGTTGGTTCGTTTAAATACATATTAATCACAGAAAAAAATTATCCAAAAAATGTTTAATGTAAAGTATAAACTAAAAACAACAAATAATCAAAACGAACCATCTTTCTTTCTCAAAACTTGAGAGAATTAGTAAATTATTTCTTTAACCCTGTTCAAACTTTATTCAAAATTCTTCATTCATTCATTTGTTATGAAATATTTTCCGTAGCAGAAAATGCCACTCACCGACAAAAATACTAAAATTGGTCCACTTAACTTTAAACATACGTAACTTTTTTCTCCAAAGGCTATGAAGAGAGGATTTACACAATATTTTAATCACTATATGATAACTTTTCTAACGATACCATGCATGCGTAGTTCTGAATTTATTTTAAGTCAAACCCTTCAACCCTCACACTATAAGTAAAGGTCGTTTATTTCGAATGTCAATGCAGGCATTTATTGGAAAGCTGGAAATAATAAGTATTTATCTATCCATAAATAATATGTATATAATAGTCAATAAATAGGTACATTATTTAAATGTACATGCATGGTTTGCAGATATTGTTTATAGTTACTCTAAGAAATTTTTATTGACTCGATTACTCTATACAGGCCTGCTTAAGTTGAGTTTGTAGGCTTAAGCTGGGGTAGAGTAAGATGGCTCCAGATAGTTTTTAAACCTATTTTAAGAATATTTTAGTTAAAATAGACTTTAAAACTAATATTCAAATGTTTCTAGAAAATAAATTGTACAATTTATCCATCAAAATTTGTTTCTAACGTGTAGAAAA
>JAYRBW010112247.1:0-40601 GCA_036023295.1 Invenusta paracnida
GTCCATTGGTGTGAGAACATGGGTGTTGCCAAGTGATATGTGAGTATTATCCCAAATCTCACCAAGTACTGCTCAGAGTAAAACCAAAACCTGATGTCATTTCATTTGCTCAAACAGAGAGACATTTACAAGATCCACTGCTCAAAGCCAAATTGGGTTTCTTTATTTCCATCTGTCAAGTAGTTGAAACTTTCTTGCACAAATTTTGGTCTCCCAAACCAATGGCTCCATTTTTGCATGATGCTCTGGCAGATCTGCAATCAACCCTAGCACACTGGTAAGAATTTATTCTAAAATGTTTTCGTGTTCTTTTACATGTTCATTTAGCCTCTGTAGGTATATGTATTTTTTTTTTCAGGCGACATCAATGCAAGATATAATGCAGCATTGGAGAAAAAAAGGCTGAAAAAGTGAGACAACACCATGAACAAAAAGGCCAAGAAATGCATGTTGGTTGCCATTTTGGAGGTACATGAGGTGTTGAGGGCAGATGAAGCTCTTGAGGCAGCAAAGAAGAAGCGCAAAACTATTGAACTTTGTACCTAATAATAACTCTTGTACCTACCTGTTGTACCTATGTACAATATATGTATTTTATAATATACGTGAATATTCTCAAATTATACATGAATTTTATGAGCTTAAAATAATAATGTAGACACCCTGATGGGGCACTGCTTCACTATTTAATTGCAGTGCAACACAGATTAGACATTGAATTCCCAAATGTGTGGATTGGTAGGAGGGAGGCTGTTAAATAGCCACCACAAAGTCCAGATCTGTTGCCACTGGATTATGCTGTCTGGGGAATTATCAAAGATCTAGTCTACAAAATGAAAGCCGAAAACACTGACCAATTGAAAGCAAAAATAACTAATGCATTTGAAACATTTAGTGATAACCTCTGTCATGATATCATAGGCTCCCTTCATGGTTGTATGACAGCCTGTCTCAAGGAGGGGGGTAAACACTTTGAAAATAAACAACAATAAATACACCTGTGAACTACTTTTAAAACTATATACTTACACATCATCCTATTATGTCACATTATGTAAGATTACATTTGTTTTATTTAATGAAATACACATGATATTAAATATTGATATTTTCATTTTTGACTGTGAATTATGGCCCCCCTGTACACTACTAAAAGTTGGTGGCTGTTTGCAGCTGTGACCACACCACAATTATCAAGAATCTCCTCAATTATTAGACATATTATTAGACATTTAAACATAACACTGTCTAATAATAAAGGAGATTCTTGATAATCATGGTGTAGTCATGGCTGCAAGTGGCCACCAGCTTTTAGTAGTGTATATGGGTATAATAATATATATGTATATATAATGTATATATAAAAAAATTTAAAATAATTAAAATAAATGAATATTTTATTTAATTGTGGTTTTATAAAAACTGTGAATAATAATTTAATGCAGGAAACTGGGATATAACCATATATGTAGTTACATATTATAATTCAGTGACATTGCCAATATAAAAAGTTAACTTTATATCACAGACAACCTAATACAACTTGTCCGTGCTTTGTCCGAGTTGTCCGTGCTTTATATATAAATACTCTGTATCTACTTTAGAATATGTACTTATTAAATAATCATTTATGGGGATTGTGGAGTACTTGGCCATAAATTACATTTTTTTTAGAAAATAAATGAAATGTCAAAAAATAAATGTAATTAACAAGTAACCTCCATACACTATTAAAAGCTGGTGGCCTCTTGCACCCACAACCACACCACAATTATGTTAAAAATGTTAATTTGAACAAAATCAGACATCGCTGGATTCATTCAAGATATAAAATTTATAGAAAGCTAATAAATTCAGACTCAGTCTCAGAGTGATAAGTTTAATAAAACAATATAATATAAATATATATAGTAATAGTATCAATATCTACCATGTGTGTATAAATGAGCCCTGTTTTACTTCACTTTTTACTATAAATAAATATTTATTCATGCATAGATGGAAATGTAAGTTTTTTTGGGGGGAACTTAATTGCTGGTTCATAGAAGACACATAGAAGTGTCAAAATTCCATATGAGAATAATTCCATTATTTACCTATACAGTGCTGCTAAAAAGAAACGTGCCTACCCAATTTTTAACAATAATTAAAAGAAACCAGCAAATCCATGTAGAGATAAGGTATAATTTTAAAGATGTACAAATATGGATTTTAAATCAATTAAATATAATCACAGTATAGTCAAATTATTCATGATTACAGTTAATACTTTGTGGGTCCACTGTGATTTTGGAGTACAGCAGCCATTTGCCTAGGCAAAGAGGTGACCAAGTTGTGCAGTATTTGTGGTTCAATTTCAGCCCAAACCCGTTGAATTTCGATATGCATCATTGTCTTTGAGGTAATCCTGATGTTATCGAGCTCCTTTTTCACATGTGCCCAAAGATTTTTGATTGGATTGAGGTTGGGGGACAGGGGCAGCCATTGTAGAACCTCCACATGGCTATTGGCCAACACGTTTGTAATAAGACAACTTTTGTGAGCATGGACATTGTCCTGTTGGAAGATGAGTCTGTTCTCCACCATGTCTGGTATATCGAGATGATTATGCAGCAGATCACAATATCCTGCACCATTCAAATGGCCATCCACCCACTTCAACCAGGTCACCTGTTAAACCATTTAGAAAACACCCTCAGTACATCATTCAACTTCCCCCAGAGTGCACCATTGGGCGTGTCATGCCTGGATTATTCACTTCATTCTTTCTACAATGCATGTATTGCCTTGTTATAGTTTGTAGTAGTGAAATTGGTTCTTCATCACTGAAGACAACCATGGCCCATTGATCTATCATCCAATTAATGTGCTTTTGTGCAAATTGTACTCGCCTTTGTTTGTTCACTGATGAAATCATGAGCACTCTTCATGCAACCATTGGCAAACTTTTGAGACCAAAACATTTCATACATAAATGTAGTGCTGCTTGCCATTTGGACACCTGTTTTATCTGTAAAATTGCACTGAAGTTGGTTGACAGAATGAAGTGAATCGATGTACATTTGGATATACTCTGAAAAATCGGGTAGGTGCATTTCTTTTTAGCAGCACTGTATATATAACACAATTATGTATTCAATATATTGTATTCACACTTGAGAATAATCCAATTTTTCTAATGGTTTTTAAATTTGTATTTACCAAATTACACATTTCCAGTTATAAGTAATGCATATATTGATATCAACATACTCCTGATATGTGCTCTAAACAATACAAATTATACTGAACTGCATAACATTATAACTATACAAATAGGTTTATGTGTTGTGAATGGCTTCACTAACACTGGCATCTTTGCCTTATATGGTAAAGTTTGAATAAACTTTCAAACCATTCAAAAGACTGCAAATAATTATAATATACAAACCTGCACATAACCTTTAGCAGTAAAATAACAGGCAAATTTGTTTATTTTATTGACACCATGAATTTTCTGATCAATAAAAATTATAAACCCTCTCACAAGCAGCTAGGGTAAAATGAAGAGTTATCCATCTAGTGACTATTACTTCAGGGTGCCCACACTCCTGGAATAACCCGGAAAACTCCTGGAAATAAAAGTCTCCTGGAAACTCCTGGAAATTCTTGATCAGAGTATACATTTTTATGTTTAGGTCTTATTTTTACTGACAGCAGAACTAGTGGTTAAAAAAGTTGTTTCACACAATTAATTATAATAAAAATTTAACTTCTCAGATTTATTTTTTTAATCTAAAATAAATTGAACATTTAGATAATATAGGGTTTCTAAGCACTAAAGCACTTAAACTATATTTAGTTTAACTCATAGACTTAATTTTAACTGTTTAGAAACTTATGTATGCATATTACCTAAATATATATTTTATAATTATTGATGTTGAACCATGTTGTATATTTTACATTTAATTTTGTTGCATATTTTATATTTAATTCTGTTGTAAAAAGCTTGTTTTAAAAATATAGTGGGTGTAACTGATGGCTACAAGGTCAACAGCAATTACTAAAGCACTTAATATATGTAAATATTTTTGTAAAAATAAATTTTAATATTTATTCAAAAAGCAATAGCTTAAAAATACTTCATGAAGTGCAATATGTAAATGCTCGTGGCCTTTAAGGGGAGGAGGAGGCCATTATAAAAGATATTGCATTATTATGAATTATGCATATTATATGTTAATTTGTATTTTTTGTGTTTTTATGATACTACTAGTAGATTTAGGTCTGCTATTATACTGCTGGTTTCTAGTAGTTAATTATATGTATATATTTAAGTAAATCATCTTAGAAAACTCATGGAAAAAATATATGGAAAAAGTGTGGGAACCCTGATTGTCTTCCTTCAAATGCACAAATATCTTCATCCAAAATCATTACATGCTCAGGAGGGCCACCAGTTACAGATATATAGTGACCTAACTGGACACCATACAGGAACCAGGCAGTCAAGCACTAATAAATGACAGTTATAGGTGAATTCATGCATAACACTATTCTAACTAAATATCCAGAACAATAATGTAGTTTTGAAGTAATCGGTGATCAAAATATCATATACAATTTTTGCTAATAGAAATTTTGGTAACTAATTATATACTAATTTATTTGAATTATAAAATATTATATATAAATTTACAAATATAGCAAATTACTATATAATTTTTATGCAAACCAATGTTTCCTTCATATTTGACCAAAATTATAAACCTATTTTTATTAATTATTTTATTTATGCTCTATAACATATTTATAAATATATATACTTTTCCATTTAATTATAATTATTTTTATAATTCAGCATAAATATCACAGTTATACTGTAAAGGTATATATGCTATAAGTATGTATATTGTATTATCTCAAATAGGCTAAATTTTGAAATAAATGTAAAAAGAAATAAGTCATATAGACAACTTATATTTATATAGCAGTCCAAAATTCATAAATTACTCAATACATCATTATTTATAAATAGTATAGAAGGACTTAAGCCATTCTTAGAGCATTTTAATCATTTATACATATGCTTGGAAAAGAAAAGAAAAACATTTTATTTATAATTTACAAATATTACAAGAAATCTCATATATGCTCATTTGTATAATTTTTTAGGATTATTTTTTATAGCTAGCTATAATAATTTGCAGTATTTATGTGCAAAACCAGCAAATACTTATTACATGAATACTTATTTTTAGTTTATGCTTTTGTCTGAATTTAGATTTCTACATACAATGAGGTATGCATATAAGCTAAACTATAAAAAAAATTGTAACTTGTAAACTAATCAGAGCTGTGCAATATCCACTTTATGTAACTTTTGCATTAAACTATTACAAGCTTTTACAGTTGTGTTCTAAAAACAACTGACTAGAATTCTTATATTTTCAATGGGATTCAAGAGTTCTATCCAATAAAAATTTGTTCCCCTTTCACCAGTGGCTATGGTAAAATAAAGTGTAATCCATCCAGCAGCTATTACTTATATGTATTTCCTATCACCACAAAAAATCAGCCCACTTGGTTGTATTATAAAGTATCTACCTATCTTGGGTCCATGTTGGACCCAAGTCACTGGACAGTTGGTCTCATATCTTAGGCCAAGCCATAAAAAAGAGGTTAAATATGACTTTTATTTTAGTTTAATAGAATTTATATATAGTAACTTTGATTATTTCAACAATTTATCTATGAATATCATTTAATTTATCATTAATTGATATAAATTATTATTTTTTCAAATATCCTATACTTTACATAACATTCAATTTGCCTATAGTAATTGCTTAATTGCATATTGCCAATTTGTATTAGTAATTCAACTATTTTATTAACACTTATTTTCATAATTGATAATAATAAATTTGCTTATATGACAGTTTCCCCCAAAATTATATCATACATTGTATATACTGCACTCTCTATCAATATATATATATAATTCAAGATATTTATTTCAATAACCTACACAGTATTTTCATTAATATAATATAATAAATCTAAGAAGGGAAGTATAGTTTTTTTCTCTATATATGCATCAATTCTACTTAACTGAAATATAATATATATATAATATACAATATTAAGCAAAGTCACATACTAAATATAAAAATTAATAAATACTAATGATTAATTAATGAATGAATGTAAAAAGACTGTTTTCTAAAAATATGTTTAAATTGAATATTCATATTACTTACCATTACCAGGATTGCATTATTGGCAAGTCTTATGTTCCAATGATCAAGACAATTTTATAGCACATTTTAAATATTTTTACATTCTATCATTATCTTTTCAAATAATTCATCGAATTTCTATACCAATTATTATATACCACAGATTTCAAGTGACTCCAGAAAAAGTAAATAAATTGAGTCAATCTGGTGATCTTGTAGGCCATATTATAGATGAAGGTCTTCTAACCCAATGATTTAAAAATTGGTTATCTAAACAAAGATATGCAACTATATGTAGATTAATATAATAATGCTATATCTTGCACAAACCAAATATCAGTAAGATTTTTCATTGATAACATGTTTAGAAGAACAGCCTATTGCAGCATATTCAATCATTATTATCCTATTACAGTTGCATCAAGAAATAAAGGCATCATAAACCAGTCTCCTAGGATACCACACCACTCCCTTATATTGATTGTACCAGTAGGATATTGAAACTAGAAATCCAACTAATGTTAGAATCCAAATAATATTGACAATTATAGCATGGTTTACAGATCCACTGAGATAATATATGGCCTCATTTCCAAAAACAATGTCATAAATATTCTATATTCCACATTTGGTCCTCTCAATAGCCTAAGAACATAAATCCAGATATATGAGCTCATCTAAACCATGAATGAGCTTTCATTTATATCCATGAAATTTGTTTGATTTCAGAATTCAACAAATTGAGCCTATATGCTATTGCCAATCTTGTTAGCATATTTATGATAGTGTCTGACATAGGTAGCTAAAGGGCAACTCGTAGTTTCATCATCTTTGTGGTCCTGGATCTACCACTTCTTAAGATATCTTGTACAGAACACATTTCTTTGAACTTTTTCACCAGGCAATAAACTACTTTGATAAATAGTAATATAGGAATGTCTTTTTGTAAATATTTTATATGTTTACTTAATCTAGTCTCTGTTTTCTTATAAGCAGCATTCTTTTTTTAATGATAAGTATAATTCAGTTTACATATTACTCCTGTTATTATCATAATTCTAAGAAATTCTGGATTCATAGAAAATATACAGTTCAATTTTTTATATTCTAGTAATAATCCAATGAAAAGTTTTATAAGGGTTTAATACATGTAATATACATTCTATTATAACTATTGATTCATTATAGCAAAATAACATTAATTGCTTAAATATTTGGTATGTGACTTTTGGCCAACCCTGTATATGTAATCTATCACATTAGAATAATACAGTCAAATCAACTAGATAGATTTTACCCTAAGGCATATTGGCAGATATTAAATAGACTGTTAATCTTTTGTTAATCCATAGCTAACCATAAACAAATCATCAATATATATACAGCTATTGTCTACAAAACATGTAATACAATTTTAGTTCTTAACTCAATGGACTAACATTTAAAAATATCTTAAATATTATAATTGCATTTTAGTCTTAGTATGCATCACTTTATGGATAACTGATAGTACAATTTTAAAACTCTCATTATATATTTCATTATGCAGTATTCAAGATGGTTCAATATTACATTAAAAGAAAAACATCAGACATCACTTAAAAAATAGTATAACATGAACTACAACATCTTGCAGACTGACAACCATTATTGTATATCATACATACATTTGAAATTTTATTATTAATTATTGTTATATTAAAACATTATTTGTATATTAAAAATTACCAATTCATTTAGATTGTACCAATAGAAGCCGATGTCAGTTAACTAGAATTAGAAAAAGAAACAAACTGTAAAATCTAAGCTGTATATTTCGAGGCTAAATCTCCCCATCAAAGGTATGTAGAAAGTTTAGTAAATACATACACTTAATTTACCTTCAAAGTTATTGTCATCAAGATATGGAAACCAGCACTTAACAATCAAACAGAAACTCACTAACATATGATGCTAATTTTCTAATTTTATTTTCCAATTTTTTATTTTGTTCACTTTTATTTTTATATTTTTTTAATATAGTATTTTTCTCATACATTCTTAACTGTACTTTTTATTTTTAATCATAAACTGTCTGTTTTTTTGTTTACATTTCTTTTTCGGTGAATACTGCTGCTTTTATTATGATAAATAATTGCTTTAAATATCTCTGTTTACAGTTTAGTGTTATATATTTTTACTCTATTATCATTATTGGGTGGATTGTGTTGGTGGAGTCTATATTGATTGGACACTGACTTTCAGCTAACTATAAAACTCACATCAGTAATCTGTACTCCTGCTTTTTTTATAGACTAAAAGTGTAATACATGCATTTACCTATCTTTCTACAGATTGTTGACGAAGAGGTTTAATCTCGAAACATAAGACTTATATTTGATAGTTTGTGGCTTTTTCTAACTCTAATTAACTGACTGTGTCATCGGCTTCTATTACTATTCCCTATTAAGAATTCCACATAGAGAAATTCCACATAGAGAAATTCCACATAGAGAAATTCCACATAGAGAAATTCCACATAGAGAAATTCCACATTTTCCTTTATTTACTACATATATTTTATGGTGTCAACAACATGCAAAATGATGGATTTTACATTGGTGATACAAAATCCACAATGATCATGACAGAAAGAATCCTAAAAATCCATGTTTAATAAAAGTATGTAATGTATGTAAATTTATGTTTCTTATATATAATTAAATATGGCCTAAAATGAATAATATTCTTTAACTAATATTAAATGATGAACATTCAATGAATAGGAGACTACTAGATTAAAAGGGTTAAACAAGCCAGTTTGGTTTGGGTGTAAAAAAGTTAAAATATTTAAAGCCACATAGTATCAATCTATCACCCAGAAACACATTGAACCTGTGTATTAGATCTGCCATATTTCATTAAAATATGTGTATACTTTTCAAAATGTATATTTTAAAACATATCTAATATTTACATTATTGTTTTCAGTATGTTAGTGAGAAAATTGGCGGAGCAAAGGGCACAAATCTTGACAATGAATTTGTCGACAGTGAAAAGGTAAGTGCAGCAGACTACAAAAATAATTTTTATACAGCATGGAAAGTTGTAGTTTATTTTATTTCTATTTTATTGTTAGATTTGAAAACTTATTTATATTAAACAGTAGATATCACCCATTGCCCATTTTCTATTTTATGCCTTTTCTTATCTATGAAAATATCGCATAATTTCACTAAACAAATATTGATTTATAAATATTTTATAATTTTATGTTGTAATTCTGCCTTTACGAAATTTATTTGCAAGTTGTATGCATTTTGAGTTTAACATAGTTTTTAGACATTTAATACTACATTAATTTGAGTACATTTACGAAGAATGCACTAAAAATGATAAATTTGTTGAAAGAAATACTAGTTATACAATTCTGAATATGTTTTCATTTGTTTATACATATACATTGCCGTAATTAACTGATCTTATTTATGATTCGATAGCGGCAATTTTTCGAGGAATTGTTATTTTACCCATTTTTCTGTGAGCTATATTTACATATACATAGGTGCGTTTAAATTTATATGATCAAAAAATCAATTAGTGTTTTAATAGTATTTTTGCTTTAATTTCCAGAAAATTGACACGTTTGGCAAGTTGACAGAGGAGATTGTTGCTCGGACACATGAATTTCTTCAACCCAACCCTGCCTCGCGAGCCCGTATGATGACCTTCAACACACTTCAGAAGATCCAGGGCAAGTCCAAGAATACTGCCTATCCACAACCCGAGGGACTTCTTGGCGAGTGTATGCTCAAATATGGTCAGGAGCTCGGTCAGGAATCCTGCTTTGGTGAGCTCGCTGTCAATATTGAAAAAAACAATATTATTTAAAATTATGAAATCTCTGTGACAGAAGGTGCCGTATCTAACTGTAGAATACAATTTTTATGCAGTTAATTTGGAGATATTTTGTAGACCTTGCGTTGTAAATATTTTTGTAAGATTTATTTTTAATTTGAATATATTAAGCATCACTATTTTACACCGTTTCACATATCAATGCAAGTCTAAGGAAAACAGATCTGTAAATATAATTTTTTACAGATTTTAAAAAAATAACAAAAATACTTTTCTGTTTGTATATAAAAAATACAAAAGATAAATGGATAACTCCCTGTTCTTATGTAGACTCTCACTTCAATTAACATGGCCGTCATCAGCTAGACCAAGTACCAAATATAGTGTAGTATCAATCCCAGGAGACGGCAAAAACAGGTTCTCTCACCACTCAATGTCAAATGACAGTGGGCAGTCTTGGGAACTGTTACCTGAAATATAATTTAAGCTATAGATAGCACCAACTTTATGCCCTAGTGGCAGTTCCCAAGACAGTAGGTGGGAAGGAACCTGTTTTCTGTGGTCTCCTGGGATTGGTGCTACATTACTACTTGATCTTGCTTATGGCAGCCATGTTGGTATAAGCGAGAGTCTGCTTTAAAACAAGGAGTTATCTATTTATCTTTTGTATATTTTACGGATTTTATTTAACTTATTGTTTTCCGAAAAGTTGCAAAGTATTATATTGAAACTATGTTGTCAGATTGCACTGTTTTTTTTATCAAGTCACGCTTTTTCGACATGATTCTTCTATTATTAAGTGATTACTATTTTTGATCATTGAAAATATTAGCATTTTTGGTTTGGTGTTATTTGATATCTGTATATAATATTCTTCTATCACTATGAAATAGACCTGTAATTTGTTTGTAGCCCTAGTAAATAATAAATTATTTTTGTTATTTAACAAATTAGTACTTTTGTCATAAAAGTCGCGTTTGTCGAAAATGTTTCGAAGATTTCTACTGGTAAACAGAATCTATCTGCTAAATGATTAGTTAATTATATAATTCAAATTCAATATATTATAATTATGATTATAATAATGCAATTTAAACCCCTTTCCTTACATTCCTTTAAACTGAACAAAATGCTTTATTGAAAACTTGAAGGTTAATTATTATTTATTAATCGAAATTCTCTTTAAAAATGGTTTAATTTTCTCAGTAAAAGCATAACATGAAAAAGATCATAAATACAATAATATATTTGCGGAATAAATTTACTGTATACGCCACTAGCCATTTCAGAAGTTATATACATATATCCTTATCAATTAGTCGAAATATTTAGAAAAAATAGAATTACGGAATTATTTAGATGTATTACTAAATAAAGTCAAACAACACGCCACTCGCAATTAAATTGCTTCTCTGAGGGTTTTACGATTTGATTATTTATTTCGTAGTTAAGATTGATTTTTGCATACTAAATCGCATGAACTCATCCTTATTTGTTCGTATTTAAAACACATTTTCTCTAATTTTCGTGGTTACTATACAAGGTACCTGTCTTCTGTCCTGCGAGCACAACATTTATTTTTTACAGCTAATATGTATATATTTTGTTTTTAATGTTTATAGTTCAATTTTTGAATTATCCATTTATTTATTTCAATTTTTTTTTCTACAGTCTTAATAAAGTTATCTTTATTATTTTTTTTGACTATTTTGACTAGTATACGTAGTTTTTGCAATTATAAATACCATTTGAGTAAACTATACTCACTTAGTATTAAAATGACGAATATATTTTCCTGTTGTCACTCTAGTTTGCATAACTACTTTAGAGTTTAATTTCTTTAATAATATTGCTTACTAGCTTCTGTATAAATTGTAGAACAGCATATGTATTAGATGTGATCTGACGTCATCAATAATAAAGGTTTATAGTCCTAGTTGATAGCTACCGACTTTAATCCTCTTTCTTTCTCTCCTTCCCCGCTAAATTACTTGCATTTTCTTTGGCAACCTTCCAGGACAAGCGTTGTGCGTGTCCGGAGAGTCATTTAAACAACTGGCCGACATCAAATACGCCCTAGAGGACATGGTGAAACAGAACTTCCTGGAACCTCTCCATGGAATTCAGACAAGAGAAATAAAAGAAATTAATGTGAGTCTTATGTCCTCTCTTTTTCTTCCTTGGTATCTGCGGGACCGTTGAATTATTCCTCTACTCTAGAGTTATATGAGGTACTTATGCTTAAAGAAGCTAAATATAGATCTCTTCACTATTATCGTGTTATTGTATCGATATTAACCCAGCCAACCCACGCATTCTTACGCCAAGATAGATTATACCAGCTATATGCAGATTGCCATTCTTCCATCCTACAGTCAAGAATGTCGCCTTTTTCTTGGATGGAAGCTTCAGAACTGTATCCAGCTCTCACTGCTACCAACAACTTACTAGAAGTAGATGATTCAGGGATCTGAGACAGGCAGTAGTTCAATAAAAATGGAGACGATAGGAAAACCGTCTCTTCACATTTTTATTAAGTGTATAGGGAATCTGGCAAAGCAATGGTGACTTAGGTGACTCTTTTATTTTTGCGTGTCCTGACTCTAATTATAAAACGAACGTAATGTTTAGAGAAAAATTGTGTAGTATTGGCCTGATTCTTTTCATTAATGGAGAGAGGAAGAGAAACTGTGTTAGGTTTGCCTACTCTGATGGTTTCATATTTTCTTTCTACCGGGTGAGCTGATCCTTGGCATAGCATGGGGTTGAGATTGGTTTCTCATCTTGTCGTCCCACAACGTTCTCAGCTATATTCCTCACATTTTCTCGTCAAAACTTACTAACTTGGAAGGCTGGTTATCATTTTTTATAACTCTTCTCCTTAGAGAGGGAGAAGGAGAACTACAAGATCTGACTGGGGCGAATATGAGCTGGCTCTAGTTTTAAAGTTGGCAGGAATAGAATTCCCCTCGACATTGATTGTAGGGGGTTATAGGTACTGCTTGCTGCAGTGCTGTCTGCCTTCCTCACTTTCGTAGATTTTTCTTTTTCATTATCTTTTTGCTTCTTCTTTTTCTTCTGCAACAACTAGGCTATAATAGGTAGGTATGCAACGCCTGACTCTGTCGGCTGGCTAGAATCTACTCTTGGTCGTCGTGTGGAAAACTGTTGTTGTAGGAGGGGAGCTAGGAAAGCTAGAAGAATTATTGAGAAATCGCTCTCAGTCTCTTTCATTTAATTCATTCCTAAACGCACAGATATGGGATACAGAATATGAGAGAGAGAGAGAGAGAGAGAGAGAGAGAGAGAAACTAACTAGGAATGAGAACCTAGGCTATAATAATAATAATTATTGCGTACCATTGAGCAATTTGCAAGGAAACTCTCACTACCTCTACAGTTATTGTAATTCTGGATTCTAATTCTAGAATGCCTCCTCCGTAATGTTATAGTTTTGTTCACTTATAACATTATTATTGATCGATAGGTAGGACTCAGTCTCCTGTAGGATGCAAAGTTGGCGTATTGTCTGTCTATCTATATATAGATCCCCCAATTTTCTCTCATATTGTCTCTCCCCCCATATTCTCCCATTCTACTGTGATATTATTTAGCCTCCATAAAATCTTTGCAGCATTTGCTTCCATATATTGAACTGCGTTGTTAATGAATAAACACAGAGCCAGCCACAGAAGCAGTTGCTTGTACCAACTAACTATATACTAGGTACGTCTTCCTGTTGGTTCAAGCGTGATAAATTTGTCCATATACAAATATCCTTAAAAATAGATTTCCCCTCTCCTCGTTCCTCTTATACGGCTACACACACCTACTCGTGTCATTAAGCTCCCTATTTTTAAAATTTGATTTTGAATATTGAAAGATCTTTTTAAGAAAATCTTACTGATTATCTCGCTCGTGCATTTAGATATTTACAATAATTTATGGATAATTAATCTCGGTAAACATCGACTGTCAATGCTGGGTTTTCAATACACAGCACGCTATATAATGTTAAGAATGCTGATTTCCTTCTAGAATAAATATTTCTTTCCTTTCCTGTTATATGATCTTTGTATTGTTCGCACGTTAGGGGACTTATCTTACTGTGTGATTCAACAATTTGTAAAGATAATTACATTTCTCCTTACTACATGTATTAATGTAATATAAACTAATCTTGCAGTTGTACTGTCATAGCTATATAATACACGCATCTGACAGTATACATTATACATGTACATGTACATCTAATATATCTTCACTTTTTAAAAACAATATCCTGTTGTAGGCGTGTCCTACTAACCTTACTGTATTTCTTTTGTGATTTAATTCTTGAAAGTAGCGCCTGTTATTCAGGGGGGGGGGGTAAATAGAGGAGGTGGCGAAATATATATACCACGCTTATTTCTTTAACCTTATTGACGTGATAACCTTACTTATTTTACTTTTTACTGATGGAAAATATTCACTGTATTATTATATTTGTATATGTATATATTGTATATTAGCAGGCACTTGTATATTTATAGGTATATAAATAATACGCTTGAAGTGTATTACTTGTTTTTTACATCAATTTTTATGGCTTGCTATCAATTATTTATATTATTTGTAGGAAAACTATTTTTATGCGTGTCAACATAATTTGTTGTCTGTATTGATGTCAATATTTGTTAATTTCTCTTAATACTAGAGACACTATATATTTAAGTATTTTTAGTATCAAAGATATTTTTTCGTTATTTGAATACGCGTGTATTTTTTAAAAGTACTTGTTTTTACATCATTTTTGTTTTTATAAATTATTTTAAATACATTAATTGTGACAAAAAAAGAAGTGTAAACGCTATTATTAAAGTAATTATATTTTGCATATTCTCTAAAAAGATGGATTACTTTTCTTTATAAATTGATTTAAGTCTTGAAAAAAGTAGATGAATGATTTTTAGTTTTTTACATACGTTTTGACATACTTTTGAATATTTGATTATTCGAATAATACTTTATTCATTATAGTTTGATCATTTTATGGGAAAATAGTTTAAATTTGTTTTTATTGATATCGAATATTAAAAAAAAATCCATAATAATTTGTAAGAATGCACAAAGACACGTAAAGTTAAACAATGGAGATATGATTGACTTAAAACTAGAATGTTATGAAGAGAAGTGAAAACCCCAAATACGGCCACCCATCCGGCAGCAATAGTTTAAAACAACATAAAGCCGCTTTTAAATATAATAATATTAATAATGTTTTTTTTAATCACTCAATTTCCACTGGTCACACAATAGATTTCTCCGCTCCTAATATTATTTCTAATTGTTCGGCACATCGTTAAAGAAGCTCTTATTAAATTTAACAACATAATAATACCTTTAATTTCAACGCCGGTTATTTTAATATATTAACATTTCGACAGCTAAATCTGTATTGAATGCCCTCAAGCTCTCTTTTTTACATCCTACATTTAACTCTAGCTTTGATTTGTACTTTTTTCTTGTTTTTCTATGACTATTAATTACATATATGGATTATCTATTAATTGATTGTTTACATAATGTTAGTTGTATTATGAGTTATGATTTATTTAAATAAAATAATTTTAAATTATACATTATTATTTATGTTCTATTAAATACTATAACACTTCTAAAGTGAGTTGTCTTCGATACATATTTAAAGTCATGTACCCTTTGTTTACTGGTCTTGATGGATAATGGTTAGTAGTGACTAACCGAAACATCTCGCATTATAATTTTACTTTTTTTTTTAAATTGTGGGTTTTTACATCTCTTTATAATAAACACTGACATTAGGGTTTTTACTATTCTGTAGAATATTATAATTTTATTCTTAAAAGTCTATTTTTAATAATTTGTAGCATCATCGCAAGAAATTAGAGGGACGTCGTCTTGATTTTGACTGCAAGAAGCGTAAAAATGACAAAGGTAAGAGAATAAGAAGTCTTCTTTGGAATATACTGGATATATACCTAAATGGATAAAAGGTTTTGGTTTTTAGTTGCAAATATATACAAACTGAAAATATCAATATATATTGGCAACTTATTTGTAGGTGCATTTTCTCTTGTTTAGTGGAAGCTACTAATTTTAGATGATTATCTTTTGAGCATTGTTTCAAATTTAACTTATTTAACTACAGTGTGACCAAAAGAAATTTATAACGAAATGACTTTCAAGTAAAAAAGAGATTTCTATAAATATTGTATAAAATATACATATATACAACAACAGTATACAATTAATATCTTACATTGGTTGTCACACGGATACTGTATCAAAAACGTAACATTTATGTAACCTAGATGAACCACAATGCATATATTAGTCATCTTCGTATTACAATTTTATGTATTGTAATATCATACAGTTATATAATTTTTAAAGCTTCACTGAATCATATCATTTATGCATTAATTCTTGCGATTTTAGATATATACATATGTGGAATTTTAAATTATCTTCATTACTATACTATTGCATGGAGGTACTTTGTTGCAAATGATGAATAGTGACGCATTTGTAACATTAGTTAATCTATAAGTGTCAGTGAAGCTTTTATACAAATAAATGAAATTATTTTCAATTGCGTTATATATTGTAAGAACTCTAAAACGAAATAAAATAAACTCAGTTTATTATTATAATAGGGGGGTAAATTGCATTCACGCTTTGGCGGGACGTAGACTTGGCTTAGACTAATCAATCGATTATTAGCTCAATGCTGCAGCGCAAATCAGATTGTTAAAGCCAGGAATATGCACAGCGTCCGACCTTGCTACCTTCGGGTCTTATTCACTTGACCTGTCGCCGGATCTTCATATATACGTTAAGAAAAGAAGAACATCACTGTCTGAAGGATCGAAATCAGTTATCGATTGATTAATTTAAGCCTATCTATGGCGATTATAATTAATTGAGGTTTTTCCTATTTAAGGATAATATGAAGGGTACGACACCTGTATAACTCATGTTATTAATAACTATGGGGAAAAAAAGAATGGACGTGAAAATGAGTTTTTTCTCTAAAATAATTGATTTTTATAGTTAATATGAATTTATACTTCAGTGTAATATATTCCACTAGTTTACTAATTTGCTAGTATGTAAATCAAAAGACATCTTCATTCTTTTCCTTATTTTATTATGAATAGGTGCCGGTAAGTATCTTTATAGTATAAAGTATATATTTTGTTGTCATGGTTACAAGTACAAATTTATTCATTTTCATTTACCGCCGTGTTATGTTGTTTAGTTTTTTGGTTACTATAAAAATTTTCGTGCCACAAAATCTTCACTTTTTAATAAATTGTACTTTAATTTAAATATTTTTGTTATAATTATTGCTAATATCCTCAATTATGTGCCTAAGCTTAATATATGGTAAAAAATTACATGGATAATATTTTACGGGTTTTAGAATTTTAATAGTATATATATGAATAATCGATAATATTAATATAATATTCATGTAAAAGTAGAACGTTTAACTAAAATTATTAAAACTGAGATGTTACTTATTGGTCTATATAATATGTATTTTTAACAGTAAGCATTGAAACAATTGCAAATCTTTGCGCATTTTTTGTATCAATAATATCATCAATATTAGTTTAACTGTTTTGCTTTTGAGGAGTTCGTTTCTAAATTTTTATTTTTGCGACGCCATCGTTTTTGCTTTGATGTACATGTACTTAAAACCTTTTTATATTTTAGTAAAAGTAGGTAAGTTCAAATATATTTTATTAATTACATTATTTTATTTGATGTTTTGAATTCTCAATTATAAAAAATTCTTTGGCCTTATAAATTATTCTAAATGTAATTACTAATTATCTTTTTATCAAAATACTTTTCATTACCACTCTAAGGCCGAAGCTGTTAAAAACATTTTGTAGTTAAAATATAGTATGTATATTTCTTTTAAATTGATAATGTGATATTATTCTATTTTTAAATTAAATTCGATTAAAATGAAATGAGGTGATATGTGTAAAACGGAACAGAATTAAGGTATTCACAAATGTAAATATGACACTCCAGCTTTCTGCTGAAGAACAGTTAGATCATACTTTCACGTATCTAGCATTTTAAAGCAGATTCTGACTTTCCAACTGTTACAAGAAATTGTAATCCATATACAATACTCAATTTCGTTCGTTTAGCCAGCACGTCGGTGATTGTAATTGACATATATATCGCGTCTTGACCCAGGAGCGACGCACAAGGACTGCGTTCGGCCGACTGATGCGCCGAGTTTAACGCTAACCTTGACTGCGTATCGGCCTGAACAGCAGTTTTTATCGAAAGAAGAGTAAACGTTAAGGGGGGTGCAGCAGTCCTTGTTTATCCCATTGAAACAAATCTTACAGCACTGATGCCAGCCGCATATCTGGTGCGTTGTTGGGCAGTCTGTAACAAATAGGCACAAAACAAAACAAAGTCATAGTATATGAGTAATTCACATTGAGGTAATAGTTGTATTGCTTAATTCTGAAGTTAAGCACTTCACCAGAAATACTCGAAAAATAAATTATCTTCTTTTACATTATAAGGTTAGCTCAAAGCGCTTGATGCTCAAATAAAACGATAGCAGATGTAAGAAAGGAGAACTGGTTAGTTAAGTCCTAGCGTAAAATACAATTTATTCTTTTTGGGTTGGAAGAAAAATTGATTGTGGAAAAAAGACGCACTGGGAACCTCTATTTAATTCACTTATAAATTGTTTGGGCCTACATTTCAATCTAAGAGCAGCATAAGACCAACTTGGAGTTTTGGATTCAGTTCAAATTCTTAAATACGACTATGCAAGACGAAAATCGACATAAATACTTGCAGTACACAGAACGTGCTTACGACAGAATAGTTTCTTAAGGTGTTCTAATAAAATGGATCCAAAATAAAACAGAATTTATCAACGTATTAATGAATATCGGAAATATCCCGTCCAATGCGTATATGTTTTGTACTGACCGGTACTTAAATATATTCGCACGCAGTTAAACAAAGTGTCCAAAAGAACCTAACACACTACTGCTCTCAATAATTTAGTTCATTTTCAATGTAATTTTTTTGTTATTTTAAAATCATCATTTTACATCAATTTTACTTCTATGTGACATTCTTTAGGATTTTAATAAAGAATTCAGAATAAATTCTAATCCGTTATATTAATTATCAAGATTTTAGAATTCGCTAATTAATTTAATATTTAATAAATGAATAGTCTCATAATAATTAAAGGACTTATTATTTTTATCAGTAGTAATATACATTTTTAATACGAATTATTTTTATATGTCATAGGCACAAGGAAATAAGTTTATTTTAGATTTAATTTAGAATACAAATAATTAATAATATAATATTTAAATTTTTCAATACAAGATTTCATAAAAAAATTATATACACACTTAACTGGAATAACATAACTATTTTTATAAATTGTGAAAATTTTTATATATTGAAGAAAAACTTACTTGCTTGAGTATATCCACTAGTTTCTGGAACCAGAAAGGTCATGAAAACGTAAAGCGTAGTTAAAGCATTTATTATTCTGAAATGCATTTTTCCTTTTGTAGTATTCCAAAAGAATGCTATTATTAAGCAGTTATTACAACTATGGTTAGTTTATTGTTTTTTAGGCTATTTTGTTTCTAATGAGTTTTATAATTAACGATAAGTATTTTTAAAATTTATATTTAAAAAACAAATTAAATCTTTTTGAAAAAAATCTTGCTTAATACAAAAATCAATAATATATTTAAATACATTTAATTTATAACGTTATGCTTTTCTATTAATTAATAATATTTGAACAATTAAATTTAAACTATTGTATATATTTTTTGGTTTACCGCGTCCCAAAACATTTTCGGTATGGTCTGTTGGTATTTATAGACTTATATTATATGCGTTGAAGAATTTGATGACTTCAGCTTGATTCTTTATAAGCGCTCTTGTGATGTCAATTCTGAATATTATTCTGAAGACTTCTACAACGGGGCAGTGAGTAAAGACGTGTTCAACAAATTAAGGTTCCAGTCAGCACCACTTGAACTATTGCCTATATTAGACGATGCGGTTGCATCATTACGTAATCACAACGCCAACGTAATTTTCAGGTCCTCCAGAACAAAGTTCCCCTAAGTTTAACCTTTAAATGGGTGTTTATATACCCTTTTGATGTGGTCAATTTCGATATAAAAGCGTTTTTCTTCTTAATAGGTTTATCAAAACATAAACGACAGCGTCGTAAAAGTCAAAGCCAAGAAACGGTCTCAAAACAAAACGTGAAAGTAATGTAAGGCGCGAAGTTTAGCCATTGGTAAAATTGATATAAAGGTTCCAAGATTATATGTTATAATGCTGGTTATTAAAAACCATGTAATTTAGGTCAATCTACGATTTATAGAAACTGTAAAGCTTACACAAATAAGAGAACAAAAATTCGTAAAACATTATTGATTAGAGTATTACGTCTATAAAATTTACTATTTAATATTAATTATCCTATTGAATATGTATAACCAATATATTCATGCGATCTCTTTGTTTCTATGTGCATATTGATCTATATTATTATTTTATCTATTATTGTTTAATCGATATCTATATCTACGTATATATTTATTATTAATCTTAAAAGCCAGCATTATAATATATAATTCTTTGTGCCATTTTTATACAGCATACATTTAATTTCTTATATAACTAAAATAGTAGATACTTAAAAAAGGTACGGCTTAATTTTACCTGTTAATTTATTATAAAAACAAACTTTGCTTTTAAAATTTTTACGAAAAATTATGTTTTATAAAAGGCTGAAGGGCCATATATCACCAAGCGCGACGCGCCGAAAATATTTGAAATAATGTTATTCAATTGGTCCATGCCTGTCGCGTCGCGTCACCCTCGCTCATATATCTTAAATGTGTCAATAAATACTCTTTTAATCGCTTTTGTGTAATGCTATATGATGTAAAAATTTCACATTTGAAAATACAATAAGGCATGTTTTACAATGCCTTTGATATAACAAATGTATATATACAGATATTTTGTCAGTAACTGAAATCTTTCGCTATGAGTTTATTTAGTTTTTTCACCAAATCACTAACTTAGTACTCTATTTTTATTATTGATTACTGGGGATATTGGCAATTATTTAAATTAGGAACCGATAATTGTGTAATTACGAATGAATTATTATGATTTTAAAATTCAAACCGATTAAGACGTATATTTCCATGTTCTTCCTTTTACAATGTTTATAAATATCATTAGAAGTGGCTTAATATTGTAGAAACTCTATTTGAACACTTTTTAATAATATATTTGATTATACCCAATAATACGTATATATATACGAAATAAAAAAACTGGTTTATCTAGTAGGTATGTAGTTTTCTGTATATTTCTAAAGGGAAATATTAATGTTAGTTTTTGTACGTTGTTTACTTTTATCAAATGACTATCAATTTAAGATATTGACCCGTTTTCCGCTTCTGCTCACTTTTAAATCAATTCTAGGGGACGCTGGAGGTAATCTTCAGCTCTTTTTATTCCATGTTTTCATAATTTATTTACAAATTAACTGTATTGTCAATACCTTCCTACTGTCTTCCTATTTTAAAAATGCTTTCATTTAATTTGGCACCTTACCTCTAGTAGTGTGTATAATGTATACAATGCATTGAATGATTATGAAGAAAAAGTAAAAAAAACTGCAAATTTTTATTCTTAAAAACTTTGAAAACTATTGATTAAAACAAAAATTGTCTAGGATGTTCTTGGAGAACAATTTATTGAGTTGTTCTATACGTATGGAAGAATTTAATCAAAGTTTTATGTTTCAAATCACACCTTTGTTTATCTTCTGATATTTTCTATATGTAATTTGATAAATAATTCAATATCAAATTTCTCTCTTAATACAAAATAGATTTATGCTTAAGTTACGCAAATTAATTTTTTGACATTGATTTGTAAAATATTAGTTTTTAGTGTGTAACATTTTTATTTCATCAAAAAGTATAATTCATGCCAACTGACTGAATAAATAGCCTGATTAAAGTCTGATTAAATAGCCTGGTTCTATGATTTAAGTATTCGATATTTTTCGTTAACTTTAATTGTTATGCGTTTTAATTTGAATGAATAACAGCTCACTGAGAAGTTAAATGCTAAATGTCGGTTTATTATATTTAAGGTCATTTGTACACATGTAGATATGTAAGGGGTTTGCTTGCGTTAAGTATATTTGATCAAACTGTTTCGTCACTTTTACTGATTTGCATGATTTTTGTATACTTACTGAGGGATATTGTAATTTTCCTTTGATAGTCCACTAATAGGTAATGCCTATTTAGTTTAGTTTTCGTATATATAGAGAATGCCATGATACCCTGATTACTACTATGTTCGCTTTGCTATTTTGTATTTGATATAAGTTGGTGAATCATGTTTTTTATGTTTTAAGTAATTAATTAACCCATTTACATAATATATTACTGTTATTATTATCACATTCTATTAATAACTTGATAAAGCGAATGCTTGCAGCTGATATATGACGAATTGCAGCATTATAAACTGAATGGGCATGAACATTACTTTTATTGATTAATTTAGTTTTTCTGTATTATAATAAAATGATAACAATTTACATGCTTAAATTATTATAGATTTTTCTCTTATTAAATTACAGGAAAAACACACCGCGGTAGTGTAGAATCAGGTGTTAAAACTTAGTAGTTTCTGAATGCTATAAATATGCTAAATATATAGATTTCTTTCGATAAATATGTACTTTGTTTGTGGTGATATTTAAGAAAACTGTGTTAACGATATGTATTTGTAATATATTTTTATGTATATATAAATAGTGATAAATAACTTATTACTTTATTAACTAGTCATCAAAAATGCTGAATAATATATTGAAATTAATGTGTAATATAATAAAATTTATTGCAAAGTTAGAACGCCGCTATTTTATCGATTTTATTATGTTCATAATCTTGTTAGTCAGTCAATATTAATTCTGATTGACTAACTATTTGTATATTAAAACAAAACGCAAAAAAAACGATAACATATTGATGCTGTAATTTTAAATTGAATTTTTAGATGTCAGATAATGTTGAATATAATATTTAGTATCTTTGGTATCTTTAGTATCTTATAGTATTTAGCAATCGTCGATTAAAATACAATTGTTTGACTCCACTACAATTAACATTTATATCCTTTTCAGCGGGTGCCGGTGAGTTGAATTTAACTTTATTAATTAATTAATTGATAGATAACTTTATTAAATTTTATCAACACGCTAGAATCCTAATAAATGCTGTTCCTGGAAATTAATTGCTGTACATTAATATCGATCGCCTAACACCCTATAATGCAGTGCATAGAAAATTTGATTAATGGCGACTCTCAGTATTTAAAACTTCGTTAAAGTTGACTAAAGGTTTTAAATATATGCATTGATATACACGTCAAATACTAAAAATCTATTTATATACATAATATATAGAAGAACAATTTTTTGATTGAAAAATATTTATTGATGGGACGTCGCGACGAGTTAAATTATATTTGAGAGTCTCACTGCCTTTCTTTCTCCTTACTTCTGTGTGTATGTGCTCTGTTCTATGTTTACCTACTTTTTTCCCCTTATATACATATATAGGAGCACTGAGGCAAACTATGATATTGCAATTTGTCTCTCTGGCTATATTTGTGGGTGTGTGAACCTCTCATTCATTTGCCTATATAGCTACCTATAACTCTAGTAGATATGCATGCATTCAAGTTCAAGGCATTTGAAGATGAGTAGATAGCTAGATGTAGCTGCGCGCGGAAGCTACTCACTTCAAACAAGCCCCCTCCCCCACCTTATTTCCTAAATCGATCGTTAGTGTTTTGCCAGATCGATTCGATTGCGATCTTATTTTGTCTACTTCCTCTTCAGCCTTCTCTTTCCTTTCTCCTTATTCTTATTTCCTTCCCAAGTTTATCGTCCACTTTTTCGAATAAAAATAATCCTACACTTCCCTTCCCCCCCCCCCCTCCTTTCTTCTATCGTTTTTATTCGTGTGGATTCTTGAAACCACCGGAGGAGATTGTTTTCTCCCTCTATCCCGCGCTCATTCTCTAAAATTCTATCTTATAGTCTGGCACGGTATAATAATGTCCACTCGAGGCTTCGAGGCACATCCACAGAATGCTAGCTAGCTATAAGCGAAAGCCTTATAATGTGTATAGCGTTAGCGTTGTGTTTCTCATATACATAGGTACTGCTATACATAGTCTGTGAGCAGACTATGCTTGTGTGAAAATAACTGATGCTCCCACGGTGATAAATACACACACATACACACCTATTTATATGTATATACATATCTATACAAAACTGCGTGAATAACACTGTAATGGCAAGCAACATTTGAGGTCGTATTATTCCTCCAAAACACATAATCACTAGGGGAGCCAGGAAGGCAGAGAGTTAGAAACAAGATCCGCTTGCTGCTGATGATACAGAAAGCATTATATACGTAATGTTTGTTCTTTGTATAGGGAATGAGAATCGGCTGCTCAGTTCTGCCTCTCGTTGCTTCTGACGTTGGCATTGCACGCCTCTTTTTCTCCCCATTCGTCCGTCTATCCGTCCTCGGCCTCTTTGTTTGGCATTGACCGCCGACGCCGTCTTTGCGGATGTTATATATATATACTTATCGAGGCATTGCAGTAGGTAGTTTTATAGTCCACTAAAATCGTCCACACGCAGGTTTTCTTCAGTACTCGTCTATCATATTATGTATTATATTGTGCAGTAGGTTAGGTATAGTTACTTTATAGTTTTCTTTCTTCCCCCTTCTTGTGGCTGTCATCCTAGTGAGGTTTATTGGAATGGGATTTGTGGCACGACTCGAATCGAATCTCGACACTATAGTGGTTTTTTGTGTGTGATGTGTGCCTATATATTGTCCATACCAGCCACCCATACCTATAATACCAGACTCTAGGCTTCCTCTTCTATTGTAAGTCTGGATGCTACTAAGAGGCTACATATTAGGGAAGCTAATTTATTTCCCCTTCTGAGGAGGTTTCCGTGTAGCCAATTTAATCAGGAGATTCACTGAATACAGGATGAATAAAAAGCAACCGATTTGCAGTTTATTTTAACGGTCAACTATTGGGTCGCCTAATGTTTTTTAGGCTTTATTAAAACCAGTGCAGTGTTTACTGATTGGCAAGCTCCATTACTTCCTTGCATTCTTAAGATACGTAAATGTTTCTGTGTCTCTGTGTGTATACCAATTAGTATCCATCCTAAATAGACAGCTATTTAGACTTCCTAAACAAGTATTTGTATATTTCAATACACCCCTGTTGAGAATATTTCATTCGTAGAAAGAAAACATCTACCAGGTTTGTTTACAAGATATTCAAGCTATACTTTTTTTGTTTCATTATTAAGAAGCAACTGAACTGATAGAAAGACAAAAGGCCTCGGAATCATTTGTTTTTAATATAAAGAGATATACTTAAAACTAAAACAGCTACTATAGGAGGATTTCAAAATATATTTTTATAAAGAAATAATTTTAGTATAAGTTGACTAAAGTTCATTAATTGCTTTTGACTGCAATTCTCTATATGAATACATCTTCAGATTAACTTATTTCTGACATCAATCATCCACCAGACTCATCATGCAGCTACCTCCACACTACTGTTCTTATACTTTATATGAAACAGAATAGGCTCCCCATTTTTTCTTCGATAACTACACTTTTCTTTCTCTCTCCGTCGTCTTTATTTTGCAATCTCTAATAAAAGACAGTAGCCCTAGCTAAGTATCGTCTATTAGAAGAAGAATTTTGAAAGGCAGAAAATATTTTGAAATCAGAGATCTAGAGAAGCATTTTTTGTCTTGATTTTGGGTCGAAGTTTTTTTTTACTATTTAAATGTGCTATACATTATGGAAGCCCTTCTCTTTCTCTTTTCGTTGTATTTTCTTCTAAATATTTCCGTTCACTTAAATACTAGAACAGAAGAGTGGATAAACTAGATCAAAATGGAGGCAGGTTAGATTGAAGTGCTTTGTACTTTAAGATTTTTTTAAATTAACATATTCTCTTCCAAGATGATTGTACTTTGAAGAGATATATCTAAATTATTTTTGCGTGTATCTATTTTCAAACAGCATTAATGCTACAGACTATTCTAACTAAAGCTGTTTTTGTATTAATCATCTTTGGCATGCTTTATTTAACATAAACTTCAATGAATATATAACGTTTAAAACTGTAAAAATCGTATTATTACTACGGAATCTAATATTGATTGTTAAAAATATTAAGTAGGTATTAGACTATTGTTTACTTATATTTGCACTACATCCATAATTTGAATATAATTAGTAAAATTAACATTTTTTGACATAAAAATATTTACTTCTCTTTTATCATCCTTTTCGATCAACTATATAATTTGTATACATTAGATAACATATGCATTTTAATTTTTTAAATATTTATTCTATAACATGGTTATTAAAAGTAAAGCTCAACTCAACTGCATGTTAACTTCTAAAAATAGGATACTCGTTTTAGTTTATTGGGAATTAATCAAACTAATAACAAAATAATTATAGGTTCTTAGTGACGCTTCTAAAACACTAAATTATAATCGCTTAAAAGTATTTTATACTTGAATAACATGTAAATATACTTGTAAAAATGTGAATTCTGTTTAATATTTTTAAATATAATGTTTTAAAATGCAGTATTGACTCAAAGATAAATTACTGTACACCTTTGTTGACTCATTATTTCCTATTTATATACTCTGAATTTAGTTTTAAATTCGCATTATTTTATTTTATACAGAATATTTCCATGTAGTACATTTCAATATACGAGTATATACAGATATTTATAAATTTAATATATAAATTGCGATTAAAAATGACATTTACTATAATTCCAATTAAGTATTACACGTTATAATATGTACGTGTATTTAAAAATATTCTTATGCGTATTGTATTACTTAATATCGAATTGTTTTATCAAGTTATCTTTGTTTTTATGGTCTTTTCATTACACTTACTTAACTTCCATTTAAACGGAAGTTAGAGGGTTAATTAGCGACTATTTAGTAATCTGTTGTTTGAGTATTATTAATCTGAATTTTGGTAATTGGTAAGTTGATACCGTTTGATGCCCATATTTAGAAGTTAGTAAATGCGTGATTGTTACAGATACTCGAGCTGTATGTACTGGAAAGTTAACACACGTGACTCAAAGCCTAATTAATTGATGTCTCCTAGATTAGACTATAATCTATAACTCATTCTCCGCTTTTGCCGCCATTGATATACATTTCTCTGCAGGCCGTTTATTAAGTGGTTAATTATTATTTTCAGCGTAGGTTACGGTGTCAACACTAAAATAAGTCAGATTGTTTAAATGAAATGGTTTAGTTTCTTGTTGATTTTGTTTAATTTTATATTTATAGTAGCATTATTTGTCAGTTATCTTTATTTGCGGATATTATTCTAGCATTATGTACGTATGTTACCTATTTCAAATATCTAAAGTTGGAATATTTATTTGTTAATTTTACATAACACTATAGTGGCGATTAATTAATAAAGCTATCCAATTTCAGTAGTTTTTAAATTCATTAATATATATTTAATTCATAAATAATGCTTATATTCTTGGATACAAGACAGGGAATTACACGGAAGGCACTCCGGAAATCTTTAAGAAGCGTTTTGTCCTCTTGTAGTTGCATTATTTCACGAAACGTTTAAATATCAAACTGGGTTTAAAGATTTTTTAGAAATTGTAAGTTTTCTGCACGAAATTTTTACATAGCTTATACACCTTATAAAGTTGTAAAATAATATGTTAGGGGATTGAAATGTCTTTAGAATTACAAATCGTTGTATTTCTGCTTTGCATGCTTATCAGGAAAGTGCCATTGTCGCAGGTAATAATCCGATTCCCTCTAGTGTTATATAAGTGAATACTTCATTTAAAGATCCGAATACGTCGCCATTGTTAAAACAACTATTTAATTTCAATTGAATTTGGCTGTAGTCATCGATTAAAATTGAAATTGAATTTTCAGCTAAACTATTTTAATTTGACAGCTGCATTAATTCTTAGGCCTGCTTAGTGTCGACATTTACAAGGAAACATTGCTATGTTGACTAATTGTTTCTGATACTATATATATCAACTATATATTATGTAGTCTAGCTATAGTTAACATTATAGCGACAACATTAATTCATCTAAGTTGAAAGGTTTTACAATTTCAGCCGCCAGCAGTTTAACAATGGACGAGGTGAAGCAGGCGGAGGACAAGTTTGAGGAAACCAAAGTGCTCGCTGAAACAGCCATGTTCAACTTTCTCAGTTCTGATGTGAGTTTTGTTTTTCCAGAATTTCGCGGGAGTTATTAGCTGATTATTTAATTGTTTATTGTATTGTATCATGTCACAAAATATTTCCCCATAAAAATGTAAATTTGATAATTAGTATAGTATAGGCTAGTTTAGTATTCTTTTTTTTAGTAAATTATCAAAGAACTTCAAACTGTGTAATAATCTCCCTTATTCCATGATTATTTTATTTCAATATGAAATTGTTATATGTAATTGGATTAATAAAAACTATTTATTATTAAACAATTCTATTTAAAACTCATGATATAATCACTTTAATTTAAGTTTTAATCATTTAATATTAAAGAAACAAATTACATGTAGGTCATGGACGTCTAGATAACGACATAGTTTATCTATACGTTTATTTTGATGGTAGGTGTCTGGAAAGGAAAATAAAACTACTTCATTGCTGTTAATAAAATTAGAAACTAAAATCTACTTAAAAATTTCAAAAGTTCTTCAATAATAATCAATAACATATTACGCTTATTATTTTTTCTAATTTTGACTTCGAAACCGATTTTAAAATAATATTTTAAATCTTATATGTGAATATAACTTCTATAACTTAAAAAGGACGATTTTGTCACCCCAATAAATTAATGTTTGCGTAATATTGGTAATTTTAAAATTATTCGGTATATATAATTAGTTACGAAATCCATCACTTTATATTGTCATATTTTCACAATTTGAGTATACATTTTTAACCCAAATTAGATATATTTTTATCGTAAATGGTTCAACGTGTTTGAAAGGTTGTGTTCTTGCTTTATAATTTGGCATACCATTTTAAAGAATGGATGGGGGGTGCATTGGAGAACTTAGTTTTGCTGACTTCTCCCAAGTGACGCGACCATTTTCATACAACAATTACTGGACTGGAGTTAATGGCATCGTTGGCTCTAACTACTTTAGTTTCTTCGAACGATCCCAATATAGTTTATTTATCTTGTTACTGCCAGTTATCTAAATTGCCAAGTTTTCACTCTCAGTGGCGTATACCTACTTTCACATAGCACAACATTATACTCGTAGTATTGAATACCATAGTATCAATATTTATAATTGAGTTAATAATGAAAAATCGATTTTTATTATATACTGAGTTTAATATTGTTGTATATACAAAATATAGCAAAATATAGCAAAATGGGGTTTACGATATTACAGTGCATCGCTACCTTTATGTATGTTATTATTTACTCAGAAGTTCTAGTAAATATGGCATTATAATATGGGCAGTGCAGTAAGGAAATATTGGGCAGTTCTAGTAAATATGCCATTATAATATGGGCATTGCAGTAAGGAAATATTGGGCAGTTCTAGTAAATATGCCATTATAATATGGGCAGTGCAGTAAGGAAATACGTTTAGGAAAAATACAATCAATTTATATTATGTTCAATAATGTTAATGAAATGTGATAAATTTTTAATTATTCCTTTACAATTCTTGGTTATTATTTTCTTTTGATAAAATGACTTAAAAATGCCGGCGTTACATTTTTAAATTCAATATTGGTTACTATATCACATAAAAAAATCCACACTCTGTAGCGAGTATATTATGCATTATTTCTATCTAAATTAATTAGTAGTATGCACTTTCTGCCAATTTTCTCCATACATTGACAATTCCTTAGCGATTAATAGGAATTATTAAGATTATTATTATTATTAAGGATTATTATTATGTTGGTTATTTGATTGGAAAAGACACGAAATAGACATGTAACTATATGTATAAAAATGATAGAATGATTCACTCTCTAGCATTGCAAACATTATAATTATACGTAGGGGCTTCAATAAGTTTTCGGACTCAAAATGATAGCAAAACACTTAATCTATTCCTTTTTATGAACAAATAATAGAATCATCTAAAATATTGGTGAAAATGTCAATTCAATATTTCTGCGGATACCTTCATAATTAAAATTTAGAAAATGTATGTCTAAAAGCTGCTAGTTTACCCCAACATTTCAAAGTCATAGTTTTTTCAAAAATAGAGATTTGATCAGATTTAAAAATGCGATGACTGTTAAGGACAATTGTAACTTTTTGAATTTATAAGGTTCTTGTTGAAATTTTACTTTAAATAAATTACAATATTTGTCATTTTAGCGTAACTTTTACCTTTTATGCCATGTTTTCTTTCGTTTTCACATAGATTTTCTAAATTTAAGAAATGGATTATCGACTTGAAATTTTCACCAAAATCTTAATTATTTCGATTATTCATAAAAAGGCATAGATTATGTGTCTAGGGTTTTGCTTTCATATTGACTGCGAGAACATATATCCCCTACGTATTTATTTGATGTAATTGGTGTATTTCAATTACAAATCTACTGCATCCTAAATATTATTATTATTTTAAGAATAAAATAATTGCTTATATTAGCTTTTATAGATCGATTCAAATTGCGCACTATGTTTGTATGAAATGAAATCTTTCTTCTCTTTTATTCTTTGTACTCAAACAACAGAGCTAGTCTTTTGATAATTATCAATTGTAATCTCCCTTTAATGTTGGATTTACAAACATGCCTGCCTCAGTATTTTCTCGATCGTGAGGGCAAATTCTGTATAATAATAAAAACCTATGTATCCATTAAATTTGTAGGTAATCAAAACCGTGCAAATATTATAAATACATATATATATATAAGATATGACACGAGAAATATTGTCAGTCAGTATAGCTTGAGAGTTGCATGCACAATCGAGGGTCTGTGGGATAGCGAGATATAGTAGTAAAAATTTGATTGCTTATTAAACTCCAGTGTAGTACGTATTATATAGTTTGGTTGATATCCCTGAATTGCTAGGAATTCTAAGCGGCAAAACACTAAATACGTCTGCGCGGATAAAGTCATTGTTTGCTTCTCATGTTCCACTGAGCTGTTTTTATAGAGAAATTTTCTTGGTAATTTAAATCCTGCTGTATGAAATTTAATTATTATTCCCCAGTCTCATTCCAAGTTGATTGTATAATTGTTACTACTCTCTATTGAACACACTCAACTTCGCCTGATATAGTTTGTTTCATATTACGGGGAATAGGTAATGAATCACTTCTCAAAATGTGTACGACTTTTATGCATACTAGTGACTGTGTTGATGAATCAATATCGTTAGAAGGAAGGTCAGTCAATTAAGTAAAAGAATTTTTTTTTCAAAGAATATTATTCTTTATTGTGAATTTCAATGCCTCACTCTTTTGACTAATAGAAAATTTTAACCGATAGAAAAAAATCATTTAATTATTTTTATATAATTTTTTCGCTACAATCTTATTCGACCTATTTTTACACAGCATTTTTATTGAAATATATAGTTTATACCAGCAGCTAAATTATTTAAAATCTCTTTAACGCGTCTTTTCAAACTATTTGAATCCCCACAATTACATAGCAATCGTATGGCATATATGACATGTATCATCATATGATTGAGTCACTAATATCTGACTAGCTTACGGTTACAGCTCACTCAACCATAATATACAGACAGTTTGCAAGTCGCTAACAGTAAGTTGCCGAAAGAGACCTTTTCAGTTCTACTAGATATTAATAAATCTATTTGAAAAAGAAAAATAAGTTTTCTTTATAACACACGAGATGCAGCTGAGACGAATTACGTGTGTGGACTCTCAGTACTTTTTAAAGTTTGGAGTTAAATAAGGATAGATTAAAAAAGGAAACCGCCATATAAGTCTGACTGCTGTTCAGGGAAGCAAATAATCCTGAATTTGTGATAATGAAATTTCGAATTTTAATAATATAGATGAGTATATAGATTGATATAGTTCTTCAGGCTTTGTATATATATACATATATTATGCTAATTTCGTAGAAGGTTAATGGGAATAATCTGAAGCGAATATTTTATTGATTGAGGTAGTTTTTCATCAACAAATTTCACATACGCAGTTCACTCTCGTTTTAAGCCAATCAACCAAAACAAGCGGTCGGCTATGCAAATCACTTTTCTGTCCCTGTTGATTTTTTCCACACTCTATTTTCTCTATATAACGATTTTTATGTTACCCATCCAAATTTTAACTCAAGCCTAATAAAATGATAAGTTACTAGACTGTTTAAGATTTTTCTCTTCTTTTTATCCCCTCCAAGTTGGAGCCAGTTTTATTTTTTCACTGACTTATCGTTTCTTTTAAATTACGCTTAATTGAGTAAATATTTGGTTTATGGACAATATATTTGGTTTATGGACAATATATTTAAGATGTATTATTTTAATATTGAATTTTCAAAAATTTAGGTAATTCACTTTTGTAGATCTTTGCAGTTTTATTCTGAATTAAAAGGTAAATATCGACTAAAAAATATGTTATCTGTTTATTTTAATTATAATTTTTATATTTCGTATAACATTCGATTCAGTAATGCTGACTTGAGTTTTTCTTTAGGTTTTCTATTTATGCAATTTAATTTTTTAATAGTCAATTGCTGTCTTGAAATTCTGGTATACGTTTTCGTTACTATTTCCAAGCTGCTATGTCTTAAGAAATGTTCTTAGGATGCAACTTGGCATTACTTTGATTTCACAGATGATTTTGACAGGACTTTAAGTAGACTGTACGAGTTCCACAGTCAAAGCATTGTAGCATTAACTGTTACATGCGTAGTTCCTATTATATACCACGCTATAATGCTGTCTTAATTGTAACTCCATTTATATACATTTAGATGACTGAAATAAAATATCTATTATGCACCAAACTATCTTTAACGAAACTTCTGCATCGACTTTTTATTAAGGATATCAATTTTTTTTATACGATGCGGAGTTATTCTTCAAAATATAAATACATAATTACTGTATTACTCCTCCCTTTGCTTTCTTTACTGCCAAATGTAGTCATTATACTCGAATAATACTGTCTACGTCTTTCTATTCCAGTAATTGTAAGATGTTGAAATGTATCCATTTATTTATGTATCCATAAATGTAGGGCATTTATTAATTAAACTATTTTTAACACGGGATTAAGTACAGATTTGATAATTGCATTTTAGTTATGTGTCCTATGTTTATAGATATATTTGTGTAAAGCCACTTTTTTAATGTACACTAAACTTAAAAATAAAGAAAATTTCCACTAAACAGCCCCGTCAGAATGTTGTATTTTTGATATGCTAAGAAAACATAAGCTTATTTAATATGCATGTTTACATTATTTATTATATCAATTACATAATGAGGTTGAAGTACTACGTAGAATAGCAATATGCAGTAGAGATGACGGGAGATAGTCTAATAGTTGTGTCTATAAAAAGGGGAATAACCGTCTTTTAATTAAATCTTTTCCTTTATTTACAATGCGGTCAAAGAAAAACACACTAAAAAAATAGAGTTAGTATAATACGGAAATGTTGAGCAAGCAAAGATAGTTGAATACATATTATTCTTACTCAACTTAAAATGGGGGGGGGGGGGGGGGTATGATTTGACCTATATACCTTCTTCAGTTTCTTAGCAGCTTTTAGATTTGCAGACAACCTTAAAGATATAATTTGCTTCCTCGTCTTATTGTTTTCTCTCCTATATCGCTTACTTTAGGTTGAGCACATTCAAGCTCTGACGGAGTTCATATCAGCCGAGTTGGACTACCACAGACAAGCTGCTGACATTATGGAAGCGCTGCACCAGCAATTGGAACTAAAGTGAGACTTATTCTTGTATATAATTGAGTATTTCTTATTCGTTGAACTAAAGAGTCAGTCGGATCTACGTATTAAGCTAAATGAAATACCCTCTTATTCTAAATGTAAGTACCGTTCTATGCGAATGGGTGGAAATTAATGAAAAGGCCACTTGAGAACGCTTGGTGTATTTGAGATGTCTGTGTATTGATATTTATTTATCGATTTTAAATAAGAAATCTAAACTTTAAATTCTTTTAAAATTGGCTTAAATTTTGGAAGTTAATTTACTATGTTATATCGAATAACAATATTGAATTTTAAATAGTACAAAAATTTAGAATTTAACAACTTATATTTCATGAATTGTAATACGCGTTAAAGTAAATATTGCTTAAGTCTTGTATGAAGTGTAAAAATAGTAACATTAAACAGTACGCAGAATTTAATATAACAATAGTAACTGTCTATTGTTTTTCCATTATAATTGGGGACATCTATACTAGAATAAAAATACTATAGTCTATTATTTTAATTAATAAGATCTGTCAATCAAAACTAAATCCATTACACAAGTGCATTTTTTTAAAATATAGTGCACTAATTTTTAATGGAGATAGCTATATTGTTGCCCAACACTTTGACTTGATTAAATTAAGCTCTCGGGTAAGCTGTGTGCTGCATACATGGCTGTTGAAATAGGCAATGCACAAAAAATGTAATGTTATACTACATACTATTAATAAGGTGTCATAGGCAAAGTAGTAAGTAGCATATTTTTTAAATATGAATTACACCACTTTTATAATAATTTTTATGAATTTAGTGGATTTTCTCCGTTCTTGCAACTTAACAACATTTTAATGTAAACCGATTAATTTATGCAATAACATGTTAATAATGTTACTCAAACATTTAATTTTTATTCTTAAATAAAATGATGCTATACATATTTTAATGTTTTTTGCTGGTATAGTATATTTATAAATGTAGCATTTAAATAATAAATTAAAAACATATTTTTCTCTTTTAAACTGTGATACATTTTAATTGCTCTTTGTTCTTTTATATTGTTAATATCTCTAGAAGAAGCAAGCTTAGAAGAATCACACAATGACACACTTATGCGTTTTTAGTGTAAAATATTATCTTCATTTGTGACCCTCGTGTTATGGGATGCCTGTGGCAATTTAACACCTGTTTAAGGTTGTATTAATATATCGTCATGTGAAACTTGAAATGAAATCACTTCCTGTGTAAATATATTGTAACTCTAACCATTTAAGTGCAACCTATTTCTAAAGGGCAGTATGATATTAAGAGAAACAAGCAGTAATATAAAGAATAAAAGTGTGAATGAGGGTTTTTGAATTTAACACAAATCACATTATGAATTTTCACAGTGAAGTATCATCATCATTGAAATATTATTTGAATTATTTATTAAAGCTATTGTACATACTGTACGCATCGCATACTTCAGTTAATAGGTTTTTTGTGTTTGTATTCTGTTTTCCTTTCGACATTGTGACCACATCTTACAATTTTGTTAGTTGTAAGCAAATTCTTCCGAAGACACATTATAATATATTAAATACTATAATCCTTTGAAACAACATAATGTTTCCTTAAGGAAGGATAACACGTGGTTGCATTTTATAATAATTTTGCAAAAACAATGCCTGATTTTTTAACTTAATTTTTATCTAGCTGGCTCAGATGAATGAAGGGATTATACTTTAGATAAAATCTAAAAATGTTATTGTACATTTGATAGTTGAATAATTGATTTCAACTTATAGTTTTTATTAATTTGATCAGTATATATAGGGTACCTATTGAGATGTAGGTAATAATTAAGCCTTTAGATCCGGGTATGCAAAAATCTCCTACGGTCTCTCTGAAGTTATCTTTTCATTTTATTCTATTTGGTTTTGTGTCCTGCACTCTGGATTTCTTTAACATATAACAAGCTGAGGCATAAAGTCTTTCCTAGGCCTGAGCTATTTTTGTGCAAGTATATGCTTGGTTGATGTCTATTCTTTCTTCCACCTCAGGTTTTGGTTTTGCTGTGTTGTCGTTCACTCTATAGGATGTTTTCTTCTCTTTTATCTAGAAGCAACAGCCAGTCTTTCCCACCTTTGGCGTATATCTGTTCTGTTAGTCATCTCGTTATATAATTAATTACCCTTTCTTTTGATGTCATTTTTAAAATTAAAATTTGATTTTAATTTTTCTCTTTTGTCTGATCTCTTTTTTTGAGTCGACTGTAACTGATGGTTTTCTAAACTTCTGATCAATAAGAATCACAACAGTAATTCTTATTAATAAGATTTAAAAAATACTCCAAATTCTCTATTAGTTAATATACTCGTACATCCCTAATAAAAATATTAAATCTCTTTTCATCAAACTAACAATTTATTAAGCGAAAATTTTAGACTTATAAATGCTAATCGAAAATGTATTATTTACATTTATTGAAATTACAATGTAAATTGTTTTGATTTTTAACAGCAATATTAAATCCTTGATAGAATCAGACGCTTATTGCAGGAAATCTTGGATACCGATGTAACAAGGCTTAATGACTTTACCTATTATCTAATGTCACGCATTTCAGCTATTACTGTATCTAATATATTACATGACTATGAAATGAAAAACAGATTTCACTTCTAATTTCATAATGATATTATATTATAGACCAATGCTAATAATGTACATTTCAGATATTTTTCTTGCGCTTGTATATTATATATATGATTCAATAAAGTTAATGCTTTTTGTGGTTATATTTAACTAAAACATATGACGCCGCGCATGTTGAAATCAAGCGTCCCAGTAGAACATTCCTGTCTATAAATCTAAATTAATTAATTATATTCCGACGCTGAAAAAACACAGACTACTATATAATCTTGCATCCCATTGTGAGACATACAGATGTATATATCCATCTATATCCCTACAATATCTCATGAGAGTTTTCGGAGCTATTTTTAGAATAAGCAGTATATTGTCATGAAAATAAGCATCAACACCAGTATGAATTATATGAAAATAGCCATTCCCTTGATGTTATCTTCCTACAATGAGATATACATACACCAACACACTCATACCTAAATTCCAATGAAATCCTTTCATTTCATTGTTGATTTGTGTTGCTATCTCCCTATTTTCTGAAGCGATCAACAATGTCCACCTACCAACTTCGCCTTTTGCTGCATCAAATCTTCAACCGCACTAAGACGTTGAGACAGGCATATCTCATATTTGCATTTTACTATCTTCGTCCTCCGTTTTTTCCCCGTTTGGAGGCGATTTCTCTTCAGCTTCAGGGCTGATGCTCTCAGATTCAAAAAAGAAACCAGAAAAATGTCCGTTTTCTCTCATCTCCCTCCATCTCATTTAACTTTTCTACATCGTTTTTTTAATACTATTTCTTTAACTCCTTCCTATGAATGTATTCTGTAAAACTTGTTTAATCAATTATTTTTTCCTATACACACTTCCGTCACCTTATATAGGTTCCTATTTGTGTTTGTATGTGTGATTGAAAAGAATTCTGACCAGATTTGAGAAGTTTTGATGATCCACACTGTTTTTCTGTGAGAGTTTCTTTTTGTTATCGAATTCGAGTGTAATATAATATATGGAAGTTGAGTGAGCTCTTTGAGTTTCTGTTCTGCCACGCTTTTCACGCGGCTGTCCTAGCTTCATGCACTAACTCTCGCGCTCTCTTGATTGGAAATATCTTGAAGTAGATCTCTCTATCTGTGTGTCTTGCCCTTCTCCCAGGCTGCTCCCCACATTCTCGGATGTATTATACAGGATATTAGACAGAAACTAAGCTACCGGGTGTGGAGACAAGCGAGAAACACCAGCGCCCTGTGTATTCGAAATTATGTAGATCCAAAAAAGAACACAGTGAGCGAAGAGAAGTCGAATTTGAGCAATCTCGGACGGGAGAAGTGAGAGGCATACCCATCGCTGCCAATCTCTCTGACTAGTGTAGATCTTTATATTCTACTATTACAGGGCAGTGTTATAATAGTGTATAGTTCGCGAGGTATATTATATATATGTATGTATTTATGATTTCATCTTATTATAAAGTCATATAGCAGGCAGGAGTGTAATCATATATGCACCCCTACGGTAGTTGAAAGGAAGGCCTGCAAAAGGGAGAAGTAAGTAGCATACTAATTCAATTCTAAGCCCCTCTCTTTCTGTCTGTCTGACTTTTCTAGTCTCTCCCCAAATCCATATTTTTTTGTTATATTTGAGACAAACGGAATACTTTCTCTCTCTGTACATTATGTTATACACGCCTGTTTATTTTGTTTTCCCCATATACTGTGAATATTGCTACCTATATTATGACGTTGAATTACCGCTATTTAAAAAAAATAATCATATTACGAGTAATTATGTGATAGTGTCGATGGAAAAATAATATAGATACATACATAGTAAGATTATAATTGCCTACATCATGTATTGATATCGCAAACTTTTTGACATATTTACTTTTTTAGGAAAACAATCATTATATTGTTAATTGTATATTTTCTACATCGACTTGAATTTCAATTCTTTACAAACTCGTTGGTACACCTGTGTTTTAGTTTTTTAGATTAGCTAACTTTCGCTTGAAACATTTATTCTTTAAATTTATAAAGTTCAATAATCTTGATTATATGACTCTTCCCGTAAATAGTTTGTTGCACATGATGTAATAGATATCATTATTATTTAAAGTATTTAAGCAATGTATTTGAGGTTTAGAGCTGTATTTTCAAGTAAAATGTACTAAACGCGTAACATGTTTGAATTTCAATTAATATTTCGTACAGTACTTTGGTGTCGTAATGTTTTTCAAATACTTTCGAGAAAGGACGATACAGAAAATACCTGAATATGTATTGTATAGCTGTATTGCTTTTAACCTGGATCTACTAAAACAATGCTTTAGTTAAGAACTTTTTCTAAATATATAAAACTAAAATCTATTATTTTAATAAGTAAGTGTATAGATCAGAGCTTCTCAACCTTTTTAGCAAGTGTCTAACTAACAATTATCTTGAAAAGCCCGCCACAAAAGAGAAACGGCTACCAATTTAATCATGTATGCGCCTATATGTAGTCTAACGAAGTGATCCCCTAATAGTCCAAAACATCCCCAGGGGAGCGATATTATTCCCATTGAAAATCTTTGGTATAGATCCTTTTCCATTTTTTTAATTTCGTTGAACATTACGCTTAATATATATTTTAGTATAAACTACTTTATATACTATACTCTAGGGATAAAGTAAGCCATTGTAAGAAATGTTCAATTAAACTTTCTAATATTACTAGATGTGTATTTATATCTCAAATTTTACACCCGGCTTGAAATGCGAAGAAAATCGATATCTTATTTACTTGATAGAATGTAACATTACCTGGCGAGTTTTATACACATGTGTGTGTGTGGGTGTTTGTGTTGGGAGCATTCTCAAGACCTTTTGAAATAATTCTAATTTGAATGCTTTTATAAACTTAACCATCAAACGTTGTATGCTTCCACTCTAATAGAAATGTATATATTTCACGCAGTATACTCATAATGTATATATAATTATATAGGTAAATTATAAGCTCTTATCTAAAATAGTTTAAAATATAATGTATATATAGGTATCTTTTTCTGACGTATGTGTTGGAATTTGTTTAGATTTTTTAAAATAATGACTTATAATTAAATTTAAAGTATACAATCCTAATGATATATTCAAATAAAATAGATAATAATTGATGAATAATTAATTAATTAATTACTAAGGTTTAGTTTAATTTAACAATTATTATAACAAATACATTTTCTCTGATTACTCATAAGATTATTTTTATGTCTCGCCAATCGCCATTTTAAAACATGATTTTAATCAAAATTTATCAAATTATAAATAGTAATACATACATTTTTTAAGTCGCAATTTTTAGTTTTTCATACATAGTTTTATTGTAACCCTTTTCAAATAATTGATGGAAAATGTGAAAATATTGTGTATTATATATTAATTATTATATCAGATTCATTTATGCTTTCCAAAAATTATTTTAAATATTTGTATTGTGCTTTTTAATTGGCACACCCGCTACAATGTTATCAATCTTGACTTTGACTAAATACACCTCTGGACATTTTTAGACTATAGACATACAGGGTGTCCCAAAAAAACGATACCAAAAAGAATTTTTCTATTGTTATGTTCAATTCTATGAAATAGCGACAATCTCTCAGCGACAATGACTAATATGGTTACATTTCCATATCGATGCTGATTAGTTACCGTATCTACCAATGAGAATGAAG
>JAYRBW010112248.1:0-17986 GCA_036023295.1 Invenusta paracnida
TACTTCAGGATCTTTATTGTTCTCCCCCGCCCCTCGAGCCACTGTTACTTCAGGGTCCTTATTGTCCTCCCCCGCCCCTCGAGCCACTGTTACTTCAGGATCCTTATTGTCCTCCCCCGCCTCTCGAGCCACTGTTACTTCAGGGTCCTTATTGTCCTCCCCCGCCCCTCAAGCCACTGTTACTCCGAAGAATTCAGTTACCCCTACAACACCTCTTTCACTCCATGATCCAACCCCCTCCTTCAAACCTCTTCCTGTCAATTCTTTAAGTGCCGTCCTTGCCAATATTGAAAGTCCCTCTACCATTCCTCCACCTGCCATTCCTCCACCCCCACCCTCCACCACTCCACAAGCTCCTCTTCGACTTTACCCCGAGATGCTTCCATCTGCGATCTCCCCATCACCTCTTCGGGTACCGTAGTATACTCTACTTCGGCCAGGACCGGTTGGGTGAGTTTCCGTTTGTTTAAGTCTTTATGATATGGAGTAGAAAGTGAGATTATATTATATTCAATAAATCAGTAAATAAAAAATGTTTTATACATTTCTACCTCATTTTATTAAATCTATATATATTAAAGATATTTAGTATCTCATTGACTATGAAAAAATTTCCCTGGTTTATTAATATTGTTTACTAAAGATCAGCTTAATCTGCATCAGTCAGTTTATTATAATATTCCATTTATTTGTACTCAACGTTTTCCATTTGATTTAAACCCATGTTCTGCAATAGTGTAACATAGGTTTTAGTATAATAGGGTTTATTTTGCCAGTAGATCGAAACTAGTCGAGTTCTTATTTTTTCTTTAACTATTTGTTTCACTGCTTTGTTTACATTATGCATTCATCTCTCTCGAATGTATATTTTATTGACATGTGACACCCAAAAGTGGCATACCATCATATCTGTAGCGATGGTAAAAAACTTATTTCAGCGCGTCTCACTGTTAAATTTGTCCTTTTATACAAAAGTAACTTGAATGCATTTAAAACACCAATCAATATACGCTAACACTTAAAATTATGTGATATATATAAGTTAACTCAAATTCGCTTCAAATTGTGAACTTTGGTTATTGACTCCTTGACTCAGCCCAACTTCCTCATTTGTTTAGACCAAACTTCATCCGGACCACGAGATCTGGCTGCCAACGAGGGTAGTTTTGGCGTTTAACACCAAATCTGCATCCTCGTTTGTGTGCGATTTAATGTCGGGGGTATTTTCGCGGGATTACCTCGCTTCCCACTCTTTGGCGGGATCCAAAGGGGGCAACAAACCTTCGCTCCCAGTGGAGGTTATTGCAGCCATTATTGGTATGTATTATTTATGTTTTTAGCTGCAGCTTTTCTGCTTGATTAATTATTATAAGCAACAAAAATTAATAATTATATTACATATACTTATTCACTGTTTTCTAATGCTTTGAAGTATGTATTAATCAATTTTACTTTTAAAAAATAGGTAGGCAAGTTAAAAATTATAAAATGTTAAAAGATTTTCAAACAAGCATGATATAAAGCATTGACATGAAAATAATAAATTTGAAGAAGAAAGAGACTTACAATAATATGTAACTTATAGGACTAGCTTAAATAAGGGGCCGTGTATAAAGTACGTACGCTCTTCATATTTTTTTGTTAACGCTATATTCAATACACCTTGGGCCGTAGAGAACACTCCCTCTTAATATTGTAATGCTGTTCTTAATTTTCATTTTTTTATTCACTCCATGACAATTCCTAAAATAGCATATTTCAAGTTTATTTTATAATATAACCATATTATAGATTGTAGACTATAGGGAAGAGAGAATCATAGATAGTGATTGAAATACATATATATGTTTTCTTGAAAATGTACGTACTCGATAGGCGTCTTTATGTACTTTATGTACGGCTTCTAATACAAAACGTTTTCCGATAGCAAAAAAACTAGTTTTTAATGTTTTATAGATCATAGTTATAATATACCTATACTTAGGTATATTAATAAATATTTTACCTACCAAATTTCAGTAAAAATAGTCAATTTGGACTGGCTTAGATGTCAACCGAAAAATTGTATATATTTCGTCTCATTTTCTATTATCGTGCCTATTGCAACGTCATTGGAGCTAACACACTTGCCATTGTTGGTAATATTTTAATTCAGAGTAGGAATTTTTGTTTTATATGTTTTGTGCTGGAAATTCGAATTAATTTGGATAATATTTCTTATTTTCAGACACTGTGCTTGCCAAATTCCCCGAGACCCCTATTTCACTCCTGCGTACAAGGATGCGCGAAAAATTGTCCAATTGTGCCAAGCGGTTATCTAAACAATAACATTTTTACCTAATGTTTTTACCTGTTTTTATCTACATTTTATTAATGATACATAATACATTTTATTTATTTTGGATATAAATTCGAGAGTTTCTTTCTGTATATATATATTCATTTGGGTTGCAGTAATTATTAGTTGTATATTTTAGGTGTTGATCAACTTTCATGGATTTTTGACCGCAGCTTGACCGTGGTTCTTATAACTGCGGTTTGACCGTGGTAATTTTTTTTAATAACCGCGGTTTTTACATCTCTGGGTCGCAGCTAACCACCAAGTGGATTCTATCTTAACATGTGACAGTAGCAAGGTTGAACCCAGGTGCGTATATTTAAGGAGTTGACCATTGCTGTGCGCTACTGTTAGATACTGCATTCGACAAGTGTGACTAGGCAATTCATTACCGTTTATTTAGTCTAATGCGCTATTTAATTTTTTCAAGTACTCTTATTTTGCCTTTACATATTTACAACTACGAATGAGATTGAAAATATCTCTACTTTTAAATTCAAAGTGAGATCTCCATTTCGTAAAATATTTAAATTTATATTTCCTGTAATACAGCTTTTAGTCATGTAAATGGTTATTCTCTTGCATACTAACTTAAACATAGTTTTACTACAACAATTTTAAAACTATTTTGGTATATCGTTAAAAAGTGTTATTGAAACATAAAACTTACGTTAATTTCATATTTTTCTTTTAAATAAAAAGAGATAGTTGGGATGTTTAATTGTAGGTTAGTATTTTATACATTAAGATTCTCAGTCTCATCTTTTCTGCACATCCATTAGAGGATTCCCAATAATATCGTCTTACTGTGGCTCAATACAAGTTGCCAACGTGAAAGTATTTGTTTTAATTCGTCCGTTATGGAAGCGGATAAATGACAACTTATATATGTCTATAGGTGTATGTATTCTAATGGTGCACTTCGTTTGACATCCTATATATTTACAAATCTTTCCAATACTACGAACATTTCTTCCTTTTCAGCCTGTGTATTATTCGCTTCTTATCAGGTGATCAATTATGCAGTCAGAATATCCATTCCAACGAAGCTCATGCATTTGTTGCCATAGGTTACCAAAGAATGGTTTATTTCGTTTGTTCATACAGTTCAGAATTAGGTGCATAATTTGTGCCTGTATCATGTATGTATGTATATATATTTAAAATGTTTTTTTAAAACTTTTACAAAAAAAATTGTTTTTGTTTTATACTAATTGATGGGCATATTAGTGAAAAAAATACAGAAGAAAACAAGTATTGTTATTTAATAATGAAGAGTAAGGTAAAGATTATATTGGTTTACATATTTACCACTGCTATTCAGGAATGTTAAGATCATTAAAAACTATTATTCTGATATTTTTATTAGATACACTCGTAAAATAAAAAATTAGTCTCTAATGTGCCATTAAAACAGCAAAATTAATTTTCATAATATAAATGAAACGGCCAATATTATTCAATAATTACTATTGAATTTTTCATGAGTAACATTTCATATTAGATGTAATACTGAAGCGAAAAGATGAGAGATAAATGTTTAGAGGGAAAACTGCTCTAGATAACAACTTCCCAATGCTGCTGCTTCTATAATGAATATTCCTAATAAATTCATTTTGTAAATGTTTTATTACAAAACGTTAAGTTTTATTTTAGTTTTATCGTATTTTAAAACTATCTTTTATATATTAAACCTTTAATGTTTAATCATGTTGAAAGACATAGACTTGAACTTAAATACACGCATAATATGGAATCTTCATCCGACTAACTAATTCGAGGATTATTTAAATATGATGAAGTCCATTGTTATTATTCAAAACACTTTTTATCTTAAAATTACTTAGTTTCGATTGTGTAAACTTCGCTTTTAGATATCACTGCATCATTATTATCATCGAGATTAGTTAGTCTATAAGGTTAATGATTTCGCATAATACTGATAAGTGATAATGATTATGGATTTCCACGAAGCTTAACGTATTTTTATGCAGAGAAATATAGTTCTAAATTTCTATTGAATATAATGATATAGTTAAAAGTGTTTGCTAGTGTTTTTATTATTGGCAAAATGAAAAATACACAAGAAAAAAACCCAATTAGGTGAAACTAACAACCTCTTTTTATATATCATATCAAATAAGTGTAGAAATTACAAAGTAAACCGGAAAATTTGGATATTTTTCATAAATCAATTAATTTTATCATAATTAATAATTATAACTATTTCAAAAATTAATAAATTAAATCATTCATATTCATTCAAGCAGTTGTAGATACAAATGTGTGGTTATATATGCTTAACAAATATACGCATTTGTTAAATTGTATATGAAACAAAACAAAAAATTATTTTATGAACGTGAAACTCGAATTTAGTTATATTCAATGAATTTTGTTAAAGTTATGTAGAAATATAATTTCTTATACGTGCATATGATACAGTTAACTAAATAATTAACATATACAGCTTCAATATGTGTCAAATAAAATAGTTGCCTAAGTATAGGGAAAAACTTGCCATACAATTATACAATGTATTATTTTGTACATATTAATAGGCATAACGGAATAATAAAAGCATTTATTACCAGAACTTATAAATTTCATTTTTATACATGTAATATTTTAATAGTATTACCTAACTATAATAAAAATGCAAAAATTATCCCATTTACAAACGTAACTCATGTGATTTCCAAACAGCTAAAGAATGTTTAAGTTTATACCTAAACACTGATATTCTAACTAGTGTCTAGGCTTGCTTTTTGCTTGTGAGTATATAATATACCTACCTAACACCTTTAGGAATAATTCCTACCGATACATTCTTGATATACTCGAGAGCTATTGTTATTGGGAAAACACTTGAAACTCTGTTTTTCCTTCCTTTTTGCGCCCATAACTATGTTTGCGCCCCTTGCCGTAATGTTGACAATAATGAGGAACATATGCAGGTTTCCCGCCAAAAACTGGGTCTATGTACACTCTTGTTGGTTTTTAGTGAAAGCACATATTTGAATTGTCTTTCTTCGGTTGAGTGTTGATCAATGGCAAACTTTGTGACACTGAACTTACGCGCTTATAGCAGCAGGTTCACATACATAACTCACTACTTCATCAATACTAAAACACTAAAAATTACGGAAAGCATCATTAATTCCTAATTTAAGATTATACTATATATTAACTTGTACATTTTTTAGTGCGTCTCGTCGTCACAACATCGTTTGCATTAATATTCAAAGGTATACTTGTATTTGAATATGCGCGCAATCTCTCAATGTTCGTGAAAATATCCTCCAACTACATCGACGCCAATTATGTATACCTACATGTATTATGTGTATTTCGTTTTACGTATCTATGTACTTTTAGCTTGGCTTATGTCTGTGATATAGACCGAGTTTGATCTCATTCAAATCGAATTAAGCACTCGGGAATATGCCATAAGAGCGTTGAATATGTATTTACTTTTTAATAAAAATAGGCGATATTTTCTATATTCGAAAATTATGGTTTGCTCATTATTTACTAATGGTTTTTTTCAGTGTGGTCATGTGATAAACGTTGTAACACCATGCTTTAGGAAAAATCACGGAGTCTTACATTACTTCATTTGTTTATTTAAAAGTCAGAGTATAAATGCGAGAGGGGTCCTTAAAGTCTCCTCTCCTCCGGTATGCAGGTGGTTAATTGAAATTGAAATTAAAATTGACAACTCTAACGCAATATGGCTTCGTGTATTAGCACTTAAATGATACCAAACACAGTTTAATAGGAAATATATATATATATATATGCATATGCTAAAAGTGAGATTTATAATTAGATATAATTTGTTTGACATATCTTCGCTACAAATATAAATAAACTTATCTTATCTAAATAGAGTACCCAATGAGCTTTTCAAATAATATGTTCGGAATAAAGTATTTTTTGGTAAAATATGTTGTACTTATATATAATTATAAAAGGTGCATGTTTGGTTTATGTATCAAATATTCTCCGTTTTATTTTGAGTACGTCGTCTTTTCATTTTTATTTAAAATTTAAAAATATATTTTTCAGATTTTTAGTTAATGTAAATATCTATTTTAAGATGAATACATTTAGTATATGACTGTACTTTTATAATATATCAGAATTATGACGTAATGATGACATATTAAAATCAAGGAAACATGAAAAACTGATTAGAATCATACTTTTGTCAGTATTGGAGTAAAGTATCTACTATACTATTCTTTCGAGTTCGACGCTCTTTGAAGGTTATTTTGTGTTGCGTTACAAAAATAGATTTATAATATATATTATATAATCCAATAATAAAGGATTGATATAGTATCATTAATGAAATCCATCGTTTGGATTCCAATGCTCACCAGGCTTTCACACAAATAAATATAATATTTATGGTGTAATTATTTCTTCGTATCAAAACACAACAAAGAAACAAACAGGCCCTAATTTAATAGGTAATATTATGTAGTCTTTATATGTAGTTTATCATAATCCGTTAGCTGTCTCTCTAAATATTTTAATATTTCTATTAAATCAATGCATTACAAATAGCTTCACATTCCGTCTCTGATTCTTTTCATCTTCTTATTCTTCTTCCCACGCCTTTTGGCGCCTCTTTGCGCGAGCCATATACTCGCCTGGTCCAATCAGCGACCAGAACGGCAAGATAGTGCGGCAGGTTTTTGGTTTGGTTTTGCTGATGTTGTTGTGATGATTGGGTAGATGTTCTTCTCTAATAAACTTGAGCGTGGAGCAGGTGAAGTTTGCGTGGATCATAGTACTGTCTTGTGACGACATCTGTCGCATATTGGTGATGATGCCTCTCTCGGATCTTATACATTTGTAGGCCTTGAAGATGCGGAGCAGAGGCCTGTACCCGCCCTTGATGGAACATAGTCGTCTCATCCCGTCGGCTTATGTGGCGGCTGGGCCTCTTTCTCTGTTCCTCTTGAGTTTTCTAATTGTGATGTTTGCGGTCTCGAAGGAGAGTCTGCCGTTGGATTGGTTCATTTGAGACCCACATTCTCGGCGAGTATATTGGCTTTCTCGTTGTCAGCGACGCCACAGTGGAGGGGGATCCACTGGATTCTTTTCATCTCTAACACCTAATCCTAGACTTGCATTTAATCGTAATTCACATTTATTCACAGATTAGTTCATTATGTCTTCTCTTACTCACACAAAGCTCTAAGAAATCGCAAAATAATATATTTCGAATTTAAACGTCATAATAGACTTCATAATCTGGCCAGAGTCACAATTACATTTTGGGTTGTTAAATTTATTTGACGTTTTAGACATGTATAGAGAATTGAATTTGTTTAACTAATAATCACTTTTTAGAGTTTTAATAAGTTTAGACATTTCTTCCAGCACTTAAATATAACGGGTGCTAATTAAGTACTCCTTTTACTTCAACAACTATTCTCCTTAACTCCTCGAAGTGTACTAACAAAAAATGAGAACTTTTTCAAAGTCACATATTTTGAACCAGCATCTAATACAGAGAACCCCCGTCATACATGCTAACCGCTCTCCTAAAAATAGAATTTCAATTTTTGTTTCAAGAAGCGAATCTAGTGTCCTGTTTTTCACTATAGTAGCTGATGCCATTTTAAATACATTCTTGAATATTCTGAAAATTGTCACTATATTTGTTATTATATTATATGATATTACTATTTGGTAGATAAAATGTTGTAAAGTTAGAAAAACTATTTCAGATGACATGATATTATGTACCATTTATAGAAAAAAAGATATTGTAACTTGACATAACTCTAATTAAAATATATTAAAAAGTAAAAGTAAAATACATATATAGGAAATTTGATGCCATTCGTCTAGACAATTACAAATGGTAGAAAACTGGAGAAGATGTCGAAGTTCCTCATCCTTGAAGATATATAGATAGATCGAATATTACAAAGTGAGAGTTGTTTTGAGAAATGGTTTACTGCTATACATTTATAAAATTTAGAAATTGCACAAGTTGTCTTGTTTTCTACTTGATGCATCGAAGTATCCAATAAATACCAAATTTTCATAATCTTGCATATATGTATCCATTTAATGCAATTATTATGGAAACATTTGTAGAATATAAAGTAGATAACGCATTGCAAGACTAAGCAATTTATATAGAGTAAGAATAGTTGTATACAAATTATATATTTTCTAAGCAGAATTTTATGATATTTCTGAAGATCGATGGATGGATAATAAATTTTCACAATGCATTATGATGTTATTATAAATTTCTAAACTTAGAGTAGTAGGTTGTTAGCTCATACGAGCAACCTACGTACAGTAAGGTATATTAGAATACCACAAGAACAGCCATTTTTTAAACTGCTACCATTTAAAAAAATTATATTTTGAAATTACTTAACTTTTATCGTGTTATAGCACCGACAAAAATTAACCAGTTTCCCAATTTTCATATTTATAACTATACAATCAGAGATATTTAGGTGCAAAAAAATACTCTTTTCAAATTATTCTTATAATTTTTATAATTTTTATAATTCTTTTTCTTATACTTCAGATCCAATAACACACCCTAAATTGTATGCGATTTTTATGAAATTTTGAAAATATATTTGAAATGTCCCGGAGATGAGAAAACTTGTATTTTTACCTTGTAACCGTTTCTAGGGGCCTAGATACACTGTTTCCTATCTAACATGTTATAAATAGCTTATTTTTAGCGTAAATAGACAAACAAATATTTAATACATAAATTATGAATATTATTTAATATTACTTAATGGATTATATTTGTTTCTCTTCTCTAAAAATAATGGACGTCTCAGATTAGTTACATTTTGCGGTGGAGTTTATTTTAAACATAATTAAATTGCGTGACTGGACATACTTTTACAATTATATATATTCAAATGCTACATTAAATAGTCTATGAACAATGTGTTCAGCAAACAATTGTGATATTAAATAAGCTAAAAATGGAAAAAAGTGTGTTAGCTTATTAACCCCCCGAAGAAATGAAATATCCGTTGAATGTATTAGCTCTTTAGATTTTAATATTGGGCTTGAACTAACTACGTTTTTATTATTAAGAAAATTATTAAGTATATTCCTGCCATTATAATACGTGTTTGTCTTAATTAGTAGGAATATCAAAAATTAAATTGATAGATAGGATAAAATTAATAGAAAACACATAAAAGTGAATGAAGTTATATACAGTTAGAAATATCCTAGCCAAAATCCTTTTAGTATAATAAGTTTTTTAAGTAGTTAGTCCAAATAAAATACTATTAACTAAAGAGCTAACACATTTAACGGATATTTCATTTCTTTTATGGTTTGAGCTTACACACTTTTCCATTTTTGGCTTATATTGATTTATTTTGACATAAGTTAATAAATGGCTAAGATATATATCTTTTAATCAGAAAATAAAGAGGAAGTGTAATTAATATGTTCTTATGAAGAATATTATGTTATTATACGAGTAATAACTATACTATAATCTCAAAATTTTCATTCTCAATTTTATTATGAGAACACCTCAGAAATTAATCAATTATGCACGACATAAGAATGGCAATTGAAAATATTTCCATTGCGAATTTTATGCATTTTGCGATTGTGATCAACATACATTATAATTTAAGAAATAACTATATGCCAACTCATTTACACGTTATTTTAGAAAAATATAATTAAAATGTATCAATAATGTAATTTTACTAGTGTTTTATGTATATCGTAGTAATTAAAAATGTATAAAAGATCAATATTTTTGACCACAAACATACTTCTTCAAATGGATACGTCATTGCTTTAAGATAGTCAATCTATGTATATAAAGTAAAACAAATATCTATGAAGACCACAATTAGCCCTTTCCCATAATTAACTATCACCAACTTTAACTATCACCATGAGTATATGTCATAGATTTCTTTGAAACAACATTGAAAACAGGTTTAAAATATAGTTAATTTCAGTTACTTAATTTATATTCATTTTACTTAGTATATATTTTATATTTATTTTCAAGTTGAAGGAATTCATCGAGTATAAAGGAGGTTAACTCCAATTTAAATCTAAAAATACTATAACAACAATTCGATTTTTAGAACATTTAATATGTAGATATTAATTTTATAATCTCTCGTTTTTATTTGCATTTATAATAAAAAAAACTATGTGACTTTGTATTTTTTTGTATTACATATTATGTTGTTATCAAGTCGAGATTTACTAATTTTAAATTTGAGTCGTTTCTGTCGACATTATAAGTCAAATTTATAAATTTTTCAGTTCATGGAACTTTTAATGCGAAATATTTCATTCGTTGGAATAATAATTTAAACTGGTATAAATTTAGAATAAATATATCAATTTAAAAGAAAACAATATTTAAAAAAGAAAATTTAAAGAAACATTTTAAAGACAAAGTCATATTATATTACTTATTAACTCTTTTCTATACTTTTTCTTATTTGTTATATTATTTATTTATTATTTGTGCATTAATATATTTAAAAATGTTGCTTACAAATGGTGTATATTGATAAAGTAAGAGACATATTCAATAATTAATGAATCAATGGGTTCAAATGATATTCTCACAACATTAAAAGACAGAATACAGGAATTTATAAACAATATGTTGTATTATTAGTTACACAAATTGGTATACAGGATTTTTAGATCATTATATATAAATATTTTTACAAAAAAGTTGAACATTAGTGATGCGATAAAATATACATTTAGCCGTACATACAATTTATGGCTAACAATGTAATACATACAGAAATAACTACAGTTGGAAAATGATTTAATATATTTTGAGGTCATAAAATGGATAAGTCTTTACAATATCAAATGATAACAATAATATGCAGACTACATTGATATAGTTTAACAACTGAACTCTTTAATTACATATTCTGTTCAAAGCGATGATTAAGACTGCTTAACAACGATTAACAGATTTATGAAAGTATAATTATCAAAATAAGTGAAAGATAAAAGTAGATTTAACAATAGTTTGTTACAATTTAAACAATAAAATGCATTCCCTAAATATTGATTTTACTATTGGTGATCAATAAAAGTGAAAAATATATATTTTTAATTATAGGTATATACTTGACAGAGGAACATCAAATTACAAGCGTTACATGAAAAGGTTTCAATTTGTGTGATTCTAATATACCTAGACATGCCTATAAGGCAATCTCTGTCACTGATGTCAATTATGTCTACAATGTTTTTTTTATTCATGCGTATATATTCAAGAAAGGGCGCTTAACATAGAAATAGCCTCAATACAGGTTGATGACGTTTTTTTGCTATAAAATATACACAGACTACTTTCGTGAACATAAAATTTGAAAATATATTGTGGGCATTCCTTGTCTCTGGAATAATGGAAACGCATTTGACGTGTTCGTTCTTAATAAACGTTAGTGTTAGAATTATGGAGGTCTTTCTTGTATGAGTTAAACCCTTACATTTGATGGTATTCGTGCACCACTACAACACACTATCTGCACTATAAACCCGTATAAAGGATGTATCCGCAGCAGACAGACTTATTTGAATAGTTTCTCTGACTACCCTTGTTCTACTTTTATAATCATCCCTTAAGACATAAGTTAATCACCAGCACCTGCTCCGCTTTTTCCTGATCTTCGAAGGGAAATCACAGACTTCTTTTTGGCTCGAAATATGTCGATTACTTCTGTTCTGAAGGGAGGCTGAGAAATAATGTAGATCGGGAAGTTGAGACAGTTATTGACAAAGACGAGAACATAGGCGATCAGCCAGGCCTGGTTGAGAACGAGGGAAATCTCAGTTTCCAGATAGGTTCGTACAACGTGGATAATACTGAAGGGGAGATTACAGATGAGGAACATCGACGTGACCAGAAGCAAAGTGTTGGTCACTCGAGTGTCTCGTCGTTGGGAGGTTCTTCGGCGAGTTGACTGTCGTGAGAGGGTGCTACTGCTCATACGGAAGATGGAAAATCTGCGAGGAACCTCGCTCTTGCTGTACTCAACTGGGGACACGTTGGGGGGTGAGTCATTCTGGAAGACTTCGACGGTATTAAATTCGGATTCTAGGATAGGTGCGACTGGAACCATTAGCTCGTTTTCCGTAGGGATTGGTGTGGCGGTTGAGAGTTTTGGAAATCGGTATGAACTGGCGGTTGATAAGCGTCGTGTGCTCATCCGCATGTGGGAAATGATGGCCACGTTACAGCTGAGAATGACAGCGAAGGGAATATAGAAAAGGAGAGTGGTGTCCAGTATGTCGACGACAACGGCGATCTCTTCTGGACTACTCACACAAATGTTGTGATGCAAGCCGGAGTTTGGACCCAGAGTTTTTTCATAAATAGGATTCAGCATGAGATCTGACGTGAAGAGAACGTGTAAATTGAGCAGCGCGATTACAAGGAATATAATCGGCCCACCGTACTTGTCTACCTTGGTCGCGTTAATCTTGATCCAAACGGGCGTCATGACAGCGATGACGCGCTCGACCGATATGAGTCCGACAAGTGCGGCGCTTGAGTGGGAGGTAAAGAAGACAAGGAAACTGAGGGACTTGCATGCGAAGGAGGAGAACTCGTTGGGGTGGACTTTGAACATGGCAACAGACCAGTAGCGTAGCAGGCCTACTAGCAGGACGAGACTATCGCATATAGAGAGGTTGATAAGAGTTCGTCGGGAGGGCATCATGTCGAACTTGCGCCGAGAGAGGATGACCACGGAGATGAGGTTCTCCGTCACTCCCAGAGGTACGAGGATGGGCACCACGTACTTCCACATTTCAGAGTCCGTAGTATAGAAGACTTCTTCACCGACTACTGTGCCGTTCATTGTCATTGTTCTTGCACGTGCGGTGTGCGGTGTGCCTCTGTTGAGTTAGGGCAAATAAGAATGTATCAATTACAGAATCTGATGTGTAAATGCAACTTTACAAAGGACAAAGTTGGTAAAAAGGAGAATAAATCTTTTCACATTAAAACGTACTCACTTTTAACAGTTAACTTATATAAAGTATTTATTTATTAGAAGAAATTTCCGTTTCTGAACGTTTTGATGCAACCAATAGCATGTCTCAAAGAAAATTGAGTGAGTTTGATTTGTTAAAATTTAAACTGAAACACTTGCTTGATATTAAATGATGCTGTTTCATATAATATGGCACAAGTTGCAGTAATACGTTAATAAATAAATTTTATTTTCAAGACAATTTTCTTTTCGAAAAAAGTAGACGAACTCACACTTTGGTTTAAATTTAGTTGAATTAATTATAAAGTTAGCGAAATAGAATATTTTAAATTTAATTAATACTTCACAGGAGAAAAACATGGTGCAATAATATGCTGTGCTATAAACTGACTATTAAATGTAGTTTAAAACAAAATTGGATTGCCGAGGCAAACTTAAATCTTTATTTCTATAGTTATATTGAACTCATTCATACTGGGGATTTTAAGGCCTCCATTCCCTCCTGCATTTTTACTGTCATTTTCAAATGAATCAATGGAACAATGTAAGCTTCCGTAAGTTTTCTTAGAATAAAGCTGTACAACTTTTAACACTATATTCACGACATTGCAATTAATAAGCGGTGATCACGATACCACCTATTGTGCACCTTAAGCGATGATCACGTAACCACAATGAAAATTACTTTATAAAAATTTAGCCAAACAATCTTTGTTTTAATTTAAAAATGCATACACTTGTCTCTCTTGAAATAGACGGGATTCTGATTGAGGTATTGATTAATTTGATGTAGTAATTCACGAAGTCACAACAAAATATGTCTTCAAAACTACAAAACTTTACTTTGCCAGAAAATGATATTATGACCATTTTTAGTGAATGTGTTACAAAAATCTTCGTTTAACTTAATGTGAAGTTACAAAACTGTACTACTATATTAGTAAGTTTCAAATGTAGGGGGCATAATGGGGACCCCAGCAATATTGATGCGCCAAAAAGGAAAATCAATAAAGAGATCCAGGCTTCATTCTCATGGAAATGTTCGTGGTATAACCTTGTATTATTATACCTAGCTGTAATTAAAATACTAACTAATTTTCTGTCATAATGCATAACACACCTATATCACCGTGAATGCATATATGGACACCCAAAGGGCAAAATTAAAAACAAATACTTATATAGATGCAATATTCACAACATTTAATTAATCATCAAAAGTGCATTTTCGTGAGTGAAATTAATTTAATCGATACGCATAATTCCATTCCATTCAATGCAATTCCATCCCATCTAAAATATAACATTAACAGCCACTAATCAATATCTCTTATTATATCTCCTACTAGAATAATAAACAACACAGCTATTTTAATTATACATCATATATTTATATGTACATACTAAACAAAAGTAAAGGAAACACGCAATTATATCCAGTGTATCCACTAAATTTAAATAAAAACCTATACGATACGAATATTTATAAGAAAATAAAACAAGAAAATACAGAACAGAATTCAGTGAAATATGCAATGCTGGATCAGATGATATAACCTGCAGTCAATGCATTAAAAAGGATAAACTTTATATAATGTATATTTCTCTGAAATTAAACCAAATTTATAATCAAGTCATGCAAATAAAATAAAATCTATTTAATACTTGGATAAAACAAAATGACACAAATAGTGAATAAGATAACAACAATATAAGGAATATTAAACATTAATATAAACAGCTGAGAATTCATATTATTCAAATTAGATTTCGACAACAATGAGGCATGTAGAAAACTAGAAAATAATAAATCGTGAGGATTGGACAGTATTCCCAATATTGCGCATAAGTTAGTGGGAATTCAGCTTAGTAGTATAATTGCTAATCTAATACACCTATAAATCAGAAAAAATCCAGATAATCTTAAACTAAAAGTAATCAAATCAATCTATAAATCAGGCAAAAACAAAAAATAAAGCCAGTGAACAATAGACATCTATCACTTCTACTTGCTCACTATATATCATAAATATTTGATGAACCTGTGAAAAAGAGATTCTATTTCTTTTAGAATACATATAATCAAACATAATTGACAATCAATTTGGTGTTTGAGAGAGATAGTTAAAAATAGAGACACTATAAGAGCAGGGAGAGACTATCTTTATAGAAAGTAAGTTAGACAGTGCAATGGAAGTTCAAACTATAATTCGAAGGTGGATTCGACACTATAAGTCATTAGTTATTATTAGAAAAATTAAATGACACAGAAATCAAGGACCCAAGTTTAAATTGGATAAACACCGATTTTCTAAATAGACATCATAAATAGCCGTAATTATGAAATGACTCACAATCAACTTCGCTATCAGTTAGAGTTCGATATAAGGTCTCCTCCAATGTGGTAGATTATCTGCAAATCTAAATCAATAAATGTTATAATGTAACTTATTTCAGTATTCACATTAATAGAAACATATATTATTTTGCTGATGATACAGAACTTACAAAATATGTACACAATATACCGAGACATTATCCAAAACTGCAAATAAGGAATTGTAAAAAAATGTATATGGTTTGAAAGTCACAAATTAACACTAAACACAACTATTTTTTTTAGACATTCACTCGACAGTATAACATACAATATATGGAATACAATGAAGTGATCAAATAATATAAATAAGAAACTGTATAAGAAACTATTTATATTAACTTTAACAATAAAGCTATATAACTAGCGAAACAATAAGCATAACATAGAAGTACAAAGAAAGAATAAATAAGTAAACCAACACTGATACAATTCAGCAGTGCAATTGAATATGACCAAGGCTGAAATATCCTAACACGAAGAGCTCTTAAAATAAGTTTTAAATTAATAAAAGCACACGAATCTCCCTAAAACAACAATTAAGGCAAGTTTAAAACCTCATTTAGTAAATAAATTTCATTTAAATTTATGTTTTCTTAGTATTATTTCATAATATGTTATATAATTATTTGTAAGTTAGATGAACTCATTGGGATTTGATCGGGCTCTTTGCATTAGGACGATTTCCGTATGTGTGACACTATTAAATTAAAAAAATAGGATGGTAAAGTAGTACCAAGTGATGGTTACCCACGACATCATGCATACGTCTATCCTTAATTACTCAATAATCTGAATTGACAATTAATCGTCTGAATAATTATGATTAAAATTTTTTGCTTATCACCACATATTTGAATGCCACATACATTTCGCTCTTTGTGGAGTTCATCAGTGACGTGCAGAGTATTGAACAGGGTTGTTCACGATTATAATAAACACACTATAACCGCTTGACCAACGGAGCTCGGTCGATTGGCAAGTAAGATTTTCTGATCATTTACGGCAAGTCCGCATCACAATAACTACATATATATATTAGAACAAATAGTCTTTGTCTAGAACACATTTCTTACCAATCGAACCGAGTTCCGGTGATCAACTGGTTAATTTAGAGTTTCCACTGTCATTGTGAAGACCTCGATTCAATAATCACCTGAGATCACTGATTTAAAAATAACAATTTAACTTATTGAAAAAGTTTGGTGAGCTATGTATGTTAATGTCGCCATATTATTTTAAAGTGTGAAAAAAAATATATATATAAATATTGTAAAATAATTTAAACATTGTTTTATTAATTTGTAACTAAATAAAGCCTCTTAATATATTTACTTTTCACTGGAATAAATAATTTAAACATTGTTTTATTAATTTGTATAAAGCCTGTTAATATATTTACTTTTCACTGGAAAACAATATACATTTCATTAAATCAAATCCGTATTCTATCTACAATAGACTAACTTAGTACTTTTAGTAGACTTTATTTTAGTAACTTGGAAACTTGTATATATATGGCATTGAAATCAATGTATTCAATTAATAATAAATTTACATTGAAAGTTCTTTTGTTCTTACGAGTACCTACTTAACTTTGTAAAGTTTTATTTTACGTTAACTTTTTCGTTTTTAGTATACTGATATTTTGGTTATGCCTACATCTTAGTTTCTGTCTAAATAGCTTTAAAAATTACTTATTAAAACCTAACATTTTACTTAAGAATCTGTCAACTAAAAAGCAAAGCAAATATACATTACTTCTTAATCTTAACTCTCATGAGCTTTTATATAAAAGCCTCAATAGTGTGAAATATAATAATTTATAAAAAGACAACACCCAAAGCGAAATAAGACTGTGGATTCTATCAAAAACACTGCATTATGTGAGGAATAGTATTCAATTATAACACTTGAAAACCATAACAAGGACAATATACTGCTTTAGTCTAAATAAATAATCACGAAACGTGTTTTAATTAAGTAAAGTGGTTTTCCAACTGGTTTTCAGTGTATATTGAGAATTTATTACGAATATTGTTATGTTTCGCAATTTGCTAAATTCGGCCTAAATTAAAAATTAAATTATAACTATTTTCCTTGGGCTCTCTCGGATAAATAGAAATCCTCGTATGGAAATCGTACTTTTCCAATGAAGGAATGTAGTTTTTTTCTATGTATAAATCTATGAATCTATAAATCTATAAATCTATGGCCAGATTTGAATTAAACTGTGATGAAAAA
>JAYRBW010112259.1:0-17985 GCA_036023295.1 Invenusta paracnida
AAAAATCAATTGTAACTTACAGTTTGTAATTATCTAAACAAAAACGACTGAGTCACTAAAATGAAAGCCAAGAAACAAGCTCCTCAAAAGAAAAACGTTGAAATGATATTGATGATATAAAGTAAAGCCATTAGAGAAATTCATATAAAATAGACGCCACAATTAAAAAAACAAAATGTTAAAGTGATATTGATGATACATAGTACAACCAATAAAGAAATTGATATAAACAGGGTGCTAAGATATAATTGTTACTGTCTTTTTAAAATGCATAAATGTTTGACAATGGGACATTTTTACAAAAGCAATGAAATCCACATGAAAAAAAAAATTCTAATAGATAAATCAACAAATTTCAACATTTTCTCTGTTACATAAGGTATTCATGTTGTTTAATGGTAAAATGATAGCGCTGATTACAAATCCGAAATCACCTTTCTTTGACTTGTATTTTTCCACAAAAATCTAAAAACGGATGTCATCAACAGACGTTTTCTTCTTTTTGCAATACACAAACTTCTCTATTTTGTTTATTGTGTCCGGCTTGCTGTCTTCATCCCAAAGTGAGAGCAGACTGAATTCTGATTGGGCTTTGAGTGTAGTAGCTTTAGTGGTCGTACCTTTCCTTTTCTGTAGAATGATGCACTGTAATCACAACCAGTGAATGCGTGAAATGCATAAAGTGAGTCACATAAAGGCCTTCCTAGTGTTACGTGCATCTGGTTTATACTGATATATCCCAGTGTATTACCTGACTGGAATCCACACTTTATCCAAATATTAAGTGAAACATCAAATTGTGGATAACATCATAAAGCATTTACTAGGCAATCTGTGTCACGTGGATAACAACGTTGTTTGGAGTTGATACATTTGCAAGGTGGTAGAACATCCAATTTTCCGCTTCTACATGATTGTTAAACAGTTTCAATTCTATTATAGTCTTCACTACTCTGGCTTTAATCACCTTGAAACCATAGCACATATCACCAGAATTAGCAATGAGGATTTTCTGCTGGTATATGCCTGCTAAATCAGCATTGTTACCTAGCTGCTTAGAAGAAAGGCAATTAATGACTCTTTGAAACTGGCATTTTAAGGGCTGATATCCAGTTACTCAGCCAGTTTTGTACTGGACCAGTGATGTTATATGGGACAGAAGATGATGCTTTTTAATCCTTTTCACTGTCTTTGATTAATGGAGACAGATATTTGGCTGTGACAAAGTGTGTGGTATCACCATTTACTGACATAATACGTATTAGGAGAAAGCGGGCTACTGCACCAAAACTGAGTGGAAGAGTCGAGTTCATCTGCAAATGTAAAAAAATGATGCATCAATGATGATTGTATTTACTGATGCAGGTGGAGTTGTAACTTGTAACTCACGATGTTTCATATAAGTGCCGCTTTTGGTGTTTTCTGCATTGTACCATTCACGTGGTTCAGTGAGAATGGTACTGGTATCAATGGACATTTCGGTATTTCTGCCATATCAACGTTCTGTTGCTGTGAGTGCTACAAAATTCTTCCAAAGAGATCACGAACCATACAAGTTGCCTCCATTTTATAACTTCAGCCCCTTTAACTTTTCTTTTTCCTGTTTCAGATGTAAATATTACAAATTACTGAATATATAGTTAGATGTTATAGTATAGTTACTAGATATATATGTACCTCAAACCATAGATTTAGTTAGAGTAAATCATAGATAATATGCGATAAACATTTATTTATTTACATAGAAGTGTATGAATGAAGTGGGATTAGTTCAACCCCCTCTTAGGGTTATTTTCCTAGGTTACGCTTTGTAAGCATTAATTTGATCATACATATTAACTACCATTCAATTAGTTCAGTTTTATATTTTTTATAACAGACTTTCATAGTAGGTAGTCTTGTATAACACAGTTTGGTTCATGTACACCGCGAGGTAAATTTAATCTTTTAAGGGGAGGAGTTGTGTGTGGTCTGACCACGCCTACGTTGTTATTTTGTTGTAATATAACATCATCATACTACCATATTTGGACAAAGTTTAGTCCATGTAGTACATGAGGTAAATACAACCCCTTGTGGGTCGGTACCCCCGGTTAGAGTACAACTGACAACGGTCTACTGATGGTCTAGATTTCAATGGTCTAGCTGATCTACACTATTTAATGGGGTCAAACCTTCTAGGGGTGATGGGGTGAAATCTTCTGTCATGAGCTCCCAAACTAACCTGTAATACATTTTTAGTTAGACACTTACTTTTGATGTTCAATTAAATGTTCAAACCCATCTATACAGATCCTCTAATGTAAAATTCTAGATAGTTTTTAATAAAAATGTAAGAAAACATATAGGATTTATAATTATGTGTATGTTTACTTTTTATATAGTTGTAAAATTAAAAATAAGCATTACTTGTTATGCTTAATATAATGATATCTGGACTTAAAAATAAAAATAGTCACAACAAATATATAAATTTTAAAAACGATATTGGAAACTGAAAAAATATTTGGAAACGGTTGTATGGAAATGGAATTATAGAAACTTAATCTAGATTTGTATGAAGCTTTGAAACAATAAAACGAAAATAATTTCATTTAGACAAAGAATTTGAATAAAATTGAGTTTAGCAGAAATAAAACTTGGGATACAGATAAGAAAGGATCTTGAAATTAAACTTTACATGCGACTGAATATAATTTGAAGAACAAAGATTTGATTTTTAGTAATTTTTGGGGAAAAATTTGATTAGACACAAAATTATGTTTTTACGAGATATTGAGAACAATTAGAAAAATAACACACTTGTTACATTCCATACATCCGTGAATTTATTTTAATGGTACAGGCATTAATGCTAAAATAAAAAATGAAATTATAACAAATATTCAGAAAAATTAAAAGCATATCATAAATATGTCTCACCCAGAAAGATGACTTATTGTACTTTTTGTAAATTTTGGTTTTCTTACATCTCTAATTAAATTAATTCGAACGTACATATACATACATATATAAAAAATTATATAATTATATAAACATGATAATCTAGTAATCTATTAATTCATGTTTAATATTTTAATTTCCCTTGTGATTATGCAAGCGTGGGGCTTCGAAAAAATCAATGAAAGCATTTTCAATACTTTGAACTTATCAATAAACGTATACAATATATTATATATAAATGTATACCTACATGGGTGTCCGAAAAAATGTTTTTTAAATATCGATCAATGTCATTTTATATATAACTATTAATTTGTCTGTGACGATAAATGACTGTACTTAATTGTTTCAACCTTTGCATAACATCCAAACATGGATTACAGTTTATGCCGTCGGTCTAGAAGGAGACCGAGCTGAGGTCGCTAGAAAGACCTAAAAGATGTAACCACAAAATCGTGGCCTCCAGCTTCAACGAGGACAGTCCCTTCGATATCTTGGAGGATAGTGGGATCATCAATGTTGAGAAATATATCGTCTCTCCTCGCATTTGTTTTCAATCCCCCATTGGCATCCCAAAGGAAAGTATTGCCTGGATGCACGATAATGCATGTACACACACGGCTTGTGTCACAGAACAATTCCTAGAAGATAGAGTTGTGTCAAGAGTCCCCCAACCACTTTACTTTCCCGACTTAAACCTTAGTGACAGGTACATCTTGAGAAACATGGAGACCAGCCGAGCCAATGCTACTTTCAATGACATTAAAGAAATGCGCAAATTGCTCCACAATTGCTTGGGTCTTTGACAGCTAGCTTGCTTAACAACAAATGTACTGCTCTTCAAGATCATTACAAAAACGTCATCGAAAGCAGTGTAATTTACTTATATATATGTATATTTCAAAAACTATGTTTATTATTTTTTTAAACAATATATTATATAAACGTATGTTTTTTCGGGACACCCTATACTATTTTAAATATCTGTTTCAATCATATATTGTTTAAAATACTCATACGGACTATAGGTTCAAACTGTTGATTTGCAAACAAGTAAATAGATTTATATAACAGTCATTTATTGTTCTTTAATTGGTATATTTATATATAAAAATGCTACCTTACATAAATAGGAATAATTTATAAATAATATATATTACAAAAAAATATTTATATTACACCATTAGCATTATTATTGATATTGCATCATTTATATTATTATAATAATTTATTTTTATATTAATTAATACAATGCTAGAAAATTAATACGTTTGTTATCTTTTTGTAGGCTATTCACATCTGTGTTATATTTTGTAAATATAAATACCTGTATCGATATGGCACTTTAACCATTCTTTATTGTGTTTTATACATACAATATATAAATTTGTATTAATATGTATTTTCGTGTAAATTATAATTCTTACGCTCGTATCATACTATATTAACACGTTTTATTACTAACAAAACACATTTGATGTTTTGATCGTATACATTTAATTTGATTCAATTTACGATTATTAAATGAAATGCTATTTAACAAATCATACAACTAATTGATTTAAATGTACAATTCGTGCTATTAGTTTACGATATCCAGTATTTAATAAATCGTGGCTTCGTTAAACTAATAATGAATAAGATTGATTTTACAGATAGTTAATATTAATTAATAATCCATTTAAATTTTACTTATTATATTGCACTCAAAAAAATTCTTATTTAACTTTTCCAGCAACTGTATTTTGCTAAAATTGTTTTAAATTAATTAATATTTTTTTTTGCAATAATATGGCAGTTATCTTATGCTGCGGTTCAATTTTCATTCGACTTCGATTACATTTTAGTCTAATCGAAAGAAAAAGAAGTCGAAAGTGCATCCACACGATTACATTTTGCTTCGATTCGACTTTCGATCTTAGTCAAAATCAAATCGAATGCTGCATCCACACGGTTCGATTTTTTCCTTCGATTATACTTTATAAACAGCAAAGTATACCTCTTAAGTAGAATGAGAGAGAGAGAGAGAGTAATACATAATTGTATATTATGATTGAAGGTATGCACGATCTCAATGTAAATATATATATATATACTTTTATATTCACATATATACCTACATATCACATACATAATACTTTGTTATCGATTGTTTCCGCATTTTGCAAAAAGGTAAAATAATGAATCAAACATGAATACTGTTACCTAATATTCAAATCGATAGCAATCGATATGTGGAGTAACACAAACAAAGTGTGGGTACAATTATTACTAATTGCCGTAAACTAAAATCTACATAATTCTTAGAAAAACGATTTATGAGTCAACGTCATCATCATCATCCATATCATCGTCGTCTTCATCATCGGTAACTTTATCTGCTTCATCCCTGAAATGAAAGTAATCAAAGAAATTACTGCTAGAGCATTTTGTATTTAATGCAAAACTTTAAATTCACTAAATTTAAAAAAATATGTCAATGATCATCGACGTGAATGAACTCAATATTTTGATTCATATAGCATCATTTATCCTAGGTAGATAATGATTAGATCATTGTATATATGTACCTAGAGTAATTATTATACAAAGTTTTGACTCTTATTGAGTTCATATATGTACATTACCGCTACATCATCACTTCTTCAACACAAAATTGTTTTATTTGAATACATTTTCTGTGAATGGGTTGACAAAAAATAATGATAAATATTTTTATTTTTATTCAATTTATTTTAATAATAATTTTTTCCATTAATTCATACAATTTTTACATATATAAGTTATCAGTAAAAGATAACATTATTTACCTATATATCCTTAAACTGTTTTACTATACATAATCTGTTTCAATTCTATCAGCTTTTATTTAAAAAATGGTATAAGCTTTGGTTGGTGAATAGTACTGAATGCAAAAGAAAGACTTTTGCTGCACATCGGTTTTAACCAAAAGATCGTCTTGTGCGATATCTGTCTTGATGACGACAGACTTCACGGTATATCCTCCCATTCTGACAATGTTAGTAATGGTTCTAGCTTAAAGCAGGCTTCCTCGGAAAATTAAATATCAATCCATAATTTTGAAATTTGATAAACAAAGATTGACACTTCGAAACACGGGTTTCTTGGTGTGCAGGTGATAAAACATTTGTTTTCGTTTCCCTTATAACATTTTAGGCGAGATGATTTATTTATTCTAGAAACCGTTCCTTTGGAAATTCTTGTTTGGACCACAATCTCTTTTTGACTGTAAAGTCTCTTGCTCATTTTGGCGAGGTCGATAACATTTAATCGAGTAGGTGAATCAAATTTATTTTTCAACTACAATACTTTTTTTAGCATAGATAATTCTCTGGGATTATCTGTTTTGAGTTTAGTCACTGAAATAAAATTGTCTGTTACACATTTCACCAAAGAAATGATGGAGGTTTCTCTCTTCACATTTTTCTTTGCCTCAAGTTAGATGCTTGGTCTTGAAGATAGTTATAACCTTTCGCTAAAAATCAGTGAGTTGAGGCATATCGATGACCTTAGATGAAATCTGTATACGTTATATACTGCTTTTATAGCACATTCCTTGGAAATTCAAAGAATATCACAAATAGAAATTCCAAAAATATCATGAATGGCATTTTCAATAATATCAGAAATAGTTACATTTTTTATGGGGCACCCTATATAGTATTGCACTGTATGCAGAATCGATAAGAGGGAACACCCTTTGTATAATTACTCTATCATTGTATATACCTACTTGATGTATCTGTATTTGAAATAACTAGGAAGACACTTTATTGATTTACACTAAAAAATGATATGATGCTATATTTACTGAACTATATGAAAATATATATAAAACATTTATGAAAAATCCAAATCTTAAAAATATAAATCAGTAGAAATTGTTTTTTTGTCAAAATTCTATATTTAGAGCTGAAATTTATAATTGCAGTGACAGATAAAACCATATAGAGTAATGAATACACAACTCCAAAGTGGTTGCTATGCAAAAAGAGTAAATAATTTGTTTATTTCTCTAAAATCCAAATTAACTGAATGAAATAAAAAAAATGAGCATTAATCTTTTGAAATATATTTGTAATACATTTTATTTTTACGTATGGAAAGTTACAATATCATAAAGGAAGTCATTTATTTATCAATACTTATAATTTTGTTTAAAATTAACATTGTTTATTTTTCACCTGCCGCCATTATCATTTAATTATGTTTATCAAAAGCGGCTTTTAAAAGGGTAAAAATTATTAAGACATGTTCGATATTTTGATTATGACAACTAATTGTGAGAAATTAAAGCTGCATATGATTGCAGAATAAGACTTTGTAATTCTTTGAAGACAATCTCGACTATAAACACTTACTGGAACTTATAAAGACAGGTTTCCCAAATGCATCAAACATTAATTAATCTAAAACAATTGCTATCCACAAATATATATTAATCCAATGTTGATTATTTTAAATTCGTAAAATAAAATGAACGAAATCATACCACATATATATGATTAATAGAAAAATCTTTGCGATTTGACCGCTGTTAACTTTTGCATTTTATATACATCATCTTGCGTTGTTTCAAAAATGATTTTATTGAAACTCAAAAAAATTTATTCATATTACCTATATTAAAACTGCACAAAATTAATATATGTATATCGTTTCTAAATTCTTAGATATTAATGCTCTGCTTCGGAAAAATTACAATTCTTGGATGCTGCCTAATATACGTATAGGTACATAGATCACTATTACTCCATTGGTAGTCCATTGGCATTATGACATCTGATTATTGAAGATATTGCCAACTTTTATAGCACATTGTTTTGACCATACTCATAAGTTTATTTTTGAAAATCAACGATATACTGCATAATTTAATATTAGGTATATATTGGCTAATTCATGCACACATTCAAAATTGACGAAAAAATAAAATCATAGAATGCATAGAATATAAATTTGAAAATTCAAACTTCCCGCAACGTATCACTTTCAAATATAACCGATATGATAGATTTGTCAATGGATATATCAAAATAACTAATTTTTTTTAATGGATGCAGTAATATGGATAGTAATAAAAATAATAGCTGTTTTTGAACTTAAAATCTTAGATGAATCAATATATTATAATTATATTGAGACATATACATCATTGCATTTTTTTTAAATCTATTGTTAATAATGACTTCCCTTTAATACGTTTATTTATAGAAATATTGTAGGTACCTATTAGGTATATACAATATATATATATTTTAATACAAATTTGATTTAAATATGTATTTATCATGTCATTGGATTGTACTACTTATATAGTTAGATAACTAAAAGTACTACATAACATGTTTTTATAGAACTATTTAATATCTCTTTAAAAATAATAAAAATGAATTCTACATATGAAATTGACTCTATACTAGTTAAATTTTGTAACATTATTCAGATATATACACGAGATATCTCGAAGTCAACCTTCTGCTTATTCTTTATTCTGAGGATAAAATTACGACCTATATGAACACCATATAGTAAAAAATATTCTATATTATTCATTATATATTTGAATGCAATAGCCGTCACAGTTTGATCTATCAAGTCAACACCACCCATATTTTTATATAGGAGTTTATCATCCGTGGTTGATCAACTTGTACATTTTTCTTGTCAGCTTTTGAGTATCTGCTACATTTTCACATTGGTGTAACTGCAAGATAGTTAGATGCCACTGTGACTGATTTGTTATCTAGCCACTGTACTATAGTGACACCACAGGAAATTGATTTTGATGTACCTCGTTTGTTGTTCTTCTTGAACAGCTTTTCATTGCATAACATTTCTTGTCCACCTCGCAGTCTATTTTTTCGGATAGTACCTCTAGCTGCAATTAACTTTGTTGATGAAGTGTTGAATATTTTTATGGAAGTAAAGTAGTTTTCGATAAAAATGTGGCTACCTGGAGGAGCATATTGGGACAATTTAGCAATAACACTTTCACCCAGACCCATATCATCATTACGTTCAGCCGCGCCTGTATAGAGAGAAAAGTGATGACATTCGCCAGAAGCTGAGCATAGCATCCAAACATTAAAACCGAATCGTATTGGTTTACCTTTTGATGTATTGTTTGTAAGGATGTTTGCCAAAGTATTCGATCATCGACTCATCTATCGATAGCATCGTATTCATTTTGAGATATTTTTTGAAATTTGCATTCAGTATATCTTCAACTGGGCGCAATTTCCACACATTATCGTTTGAATCAGGATTGTGAAAGAAATGTATGTGTCGTAAAATTGTGAGGAAACGATCCTGGGGCATCGATGAAGCTATCAATTCATTCCTGGTGTCATTTTCTGTGGATCAATAGTTTCTGACAGAAGGAACCTGATTTTATCCACTCAGAAGCAAAATACCAAACACTGTAAATTACCGTAATGTAGCAACCGTAGTTTTTACTGTTAAAATCTTATATCATGATCTTTTTAAAAGCTTCAGGAAATATGCTCTTATCAGATAATTATGTAGCTTTATTATTTATAATTATATAACGTCTGTGCAATGAGAAAAAGAGAGAGATAGTATATATTTTCCGGTTTTAATAGCACGAAACCATTAACTTGCTATATTCAACCATGGTTCTATTCTGTACCATCGTCTATTTTGGTTGCTTTTTAATCAACTGCCAATTTAAGTGTAATACGGTGATGTCTGTCAATCTATAGAGACTTATCAATATGTCCAAACCAATTCATAAAATTATCCATTTTCTTGCATATACCTGATATTTTGTCTTATACTAATATATGCTGTAGATGTATTTTATGATAGAACACTAATGCGGAGTAAGTTTCATACTCACTGAGTTTTTGTTTTTTCAGGAACCGCTGGACGAGCACACGCACCCATTTCCAAACAAAGTTCTTCTGGAAAAAGTTTCTTTTTGCCTAATTCTATGGGAGCGTCTGCTTCATTTTTCATTTTGAACCATTCATCCAAGGCTTCGTTGTTTGGCATTTCTTCTTCATCTTCATCATCATCAACATCGATTGCTTCTGTGGATCCGTACATTCTAAGTGTGTATATGAAATAGGCCTCTTTTAGATAATAAAAAAATCGAATTTGTAAACGAAATGAAATTTAAATGATATTGATACTAAAAATTATACAATTTATGTCATGTAGTACCTAGTGATTATAGATACATTTTTGGTTATTTAATAAGTTATCCAACATATTTATAGTTTAGAAATATTTGAAGTGCTTTAAAATTCTACACATAATACATATTCTAAGAATACTTCCTTATAGTTTTTTTAACAACAGCAACGTTTTAAATATCAAATAATTGTATTTATATAATAAGAAAAGAAAAAAAAACGTGACTAAAATAATTGATTGCATTTAAAAATTATATTTTATCTTTATTACAAAGTTGAAGTTTTACAGTACATTTGTGCATATTTGGAACTGAAACATATATACCAATATGCATATTTAAATAAATTACAATATATGAGTTTTTTGCAATATAGTTGTTTGATTTATCATAAATCGTTTGCCCTTTCATATATATACATATATATCAATTATTGATTCATTCCAAAAGAGTGACAAAAACTATTAGTTTACATTGTTAGTCAAATATAATATATTTAATAAGTCCAAATAAATCATTTCTTTCAGTATTAGTTAGTCTAAATTATTAATTGATATATTTTAGTATCAAAGGAATATCGTAAGTAAAGATAAAAAGTATACATAGTCATTATATGTGTAGAGCAATAAACTCGTGTTATACGCAAATTAAGCCATATTAAAATGAAATATAAATCGAATAGATGTTAAATATTCCATAATTTGTGCTTATATACTTATAACACATTGAGGTATTACACCTAATTAACGAATTAACACCAATTTAAACAAAAAATATAACTTGAAATTAGTCACAATAACTGCTGCATTTAATTTTAATCGATAGTTCTATATGATATGGGAAACTGTTGTTATTAATTAATTTTGAACAAATAATATAAATAATATTTATTAATCTAATATTATAATTAATAAATGTATCAATAACAATTTCTATATTGAAAATATTAATACATATTTTTAGTATACCTAAATGAAACAACCCTTTAAATAAATGATTAATTTGAATGTTACTACAAATATAGTTTTGTAGATTTTGTATCCATGCAGTTTAATTAATACAATTAATAAGAGACCGAAAATTCTTACAAAATAATGTTTTAAAATGAACAAAAGTTAAACAATTTAAGTTGTAAATTAGTTTTAGATATACAGCGAATAAATAATATTTTGTAGAAATTTTGAATTTGTTAAAACTGTATGAATATGGAAAATATCTCTAAAAATAGATTTTAAGAGCAACATTTGAAATTATAAATAACAATTCGTTTGCAATTAGCTAGGTGGACTTTTAATAATTAAGTGGTCTGAACCCGTTTAACATTAATTTGTAAATACGATGTCTTAAAAGAATAGATTTTAGAAAGTAAAATATGGATTATAAGTCAAAAAGAAATACTCTTTTGGATTTTAATCACGCGTATTTATTATATAGAGATATAATTCATAGTTTGATTTTTCAATATGACTAAAATTGAAAATACGAGTATAATCATTAACAATTAAGCACAAATTGCCCTAAACATAATATGGATCAATCATCTTTTATATTATGAATATCCGATCATACATAGAATAATAATGGACAATAGATATTTGTCTATGATCTGATACATATTTAATGAACTAATTTACCTGTGTTTGGGTTTCCTTTTTAATTAAAAAATATTTCAAAATGCTGTCGTCTCACTGATCTAGATGTCATTTTCAACTGATCAATAATTCTCAAATCAATCTTTTCGGAATTGATAGTAGATAATTTTGTTCAGCGTATATTTTTATCAGAAATTAAGTAGATTATTTGTTTTGTTATTCTTGTGTGTATACAAATCAATTTTTCGTTTTTCAAAGCTTAATGTTCAAAGTTTAAGAATATAATTATTCTTAAATTTCGACGTCCAACCAAAGCGAGTGATAAAGGAGAAAATTCCTAAGCCACAACATTTAATATACATTACTTTATAATACACCCTTTGACTTAAAAAGGAAAAGCTTTTTTAAACAAAGATTCATAAGGAAAATGACTGCCTAGTATTTAATTGTATGTATTAATATAATTAATAAAAAATAATTAAAATAATGTTTAATCATAATAGTTAATGTTACTGTTAACAACTACAAAAATATGTTACTCTATAATATATGTAAATGCATACTTACGATACAGCACTTCTGAAAGGATTGTTATAATGTAAACAGAAATAATTATAGTATATACACATCTTATAAGATATTAGAAGTTAAAAAGGAAAAATTACAATTCAAAATATACTAACGATAAATTATTATATATTTTCGGAACATTCGAAAGCACAAACTATAGTTTTATAATTATTAAAGAATTTTTCCAATCGTCGCACAGTCAAATGTCAGACGCGTTTCGCTCTCTTTATGGAGTTCATCAGTAACATGTAGAGTATCAAACTGGGGTTCTCAGAATTACAGTACAAACACTATAACCCCTTGACCACTGGAGTTTGGTCGATTGGCAAGTAAGACTTTCTAGCAATTATGGCAAGTCCGTATCACACGAACTACATTAGAATAAAGATAAATCAATATCAAGAGATACTTAACCACGACATCATGTGTCGTCTCCCTCTATTTGTAAATGTTTTATACTTTCAATAATCGTACAAATACATACATATACTTCTAAAACGCAGCAAGGAAATAGAATATGACTTGTACAACTGTATAATATTTTGGAATATTAAAAATATATGTCATTAATGCATTAAATGATGATTTTGTAGTTATTAAATTTCTCATAATAAATGCTAATAAAATAGAAATAATCAAAGCATGTTCAATTAATTCCTATTTTGTAATATTATTTCATGTTGAAAATATAAAATATGGTAATACTTACGAATCGCCTTCGTCATCATCATCATCACTTGAACAACATTTCCATATGCATATAATTATAGAAACAATAACTACAACGGTAGCAGCAGCAAATGCACTGCCTATAATGATTTTTAATTCTGTAAAACAAATGTAAGTATATGTTAAAACATTATGTATGTTTATACAAGCGGATATATAGGTATATATATTTAACTAATAACTAAACACTATTACTTATAAAAATGAAGAAAAAAATGTAACTCATTATTTGCAATAAACGTAGCTCAAGAGAATGCATAATGCATAATACAAACGCTAATTAAACAAATTACTTACTTGTATCGTCCTTTTTAACTGAAATATTATTCATAGACAAATAAATAACTAAATAAAACATAGTTAGCATAATAATACACGTAAAATATTGGAAAACAATATGTGTCTCAGTGTATATATGATTTATGAAATAATCTCTATTGAAAAGAAATTATATAATATGTCGCCATCAATATAGGTGTTTTGTTTAAATTTAAGCGAATTTAAGCGAATATTATAATTTTTACTTGTTATACCTGGTGTTTTACCGGGTGTACATAAAATGTATATATTTTTAATAGTGCTTTACTTCGTTAATATTGCTACTAATTCTGGGATATCTAAATTTGTGATGATAAATTCAACAGTATGTTGTATGCCTCATAGTACACAATATGGTCGTCAACAGCTTGACCGTAAATTAGTTCCTCATTGACAATCTTCCACATAAGTAGATAAATCTGATGCAGAAATTCGGTATTGTTTGTTTCTGTAAAAGAGCTCGACTATTATATGATAATTGTAGATTAAAAAAATATGTTTTTCTGATTTATGCGATATTCATTGCATATATTTATTGATATTGCATAACTAATATATATATAGGCATTGTATAAATTATTTACTAAGCACGTTTTGCGTATTATGGAGGTACATTAAAATTTCCTTGAGATCTGTCTGATCTTTATGCATAACAATTGAATCTCATCATTACCAAATTTCATTACAGTCTAAGCGAAAATATAATATTAATATTTGATATAAGACTCTTAATAGCTCAAAGTAGCTTAATTGCTTATTATTGTTTTAACTTCTTCGTTTGGTTTAGTTTTCTAAATAGTTAAGCTTAATTATTAATTGATACATAAATTTATTGATTCATATATAACAATAAACAATTGAGTCTTAGTATAAATAGTAATTGAAACTGTACTTGAAATACATCCATCGAACATTGAATCTTTTTGAAATCCTGGGATGCATTGGCATCCTTTATCTTTTATACACTTGCTATATAATGTGCAGTTTGAGCAATCGTCACATACGTTAACTCCATCTCCTTCAAAATTCCTCTGACAAATACATTTTCCATTGCTACATATTCCGTCTTCATGACATTGACTGCAACCTAAAAGTATAATTAGATTACAGTATTTACAATTTGTGCATTGCACAAGGGGCATATCAAAAGTTTGAAACTGATATTGCATATTTTGCGCTGTTTCATTAATACACATTTTATTAACTGATACAATTTTGTTAATTGATACAATTTTCAACATTATTACATCGATAACATTTTTTTGAATGATAGACAAAAATAAAACAAGTTCGACTGATTTTTATGTTTTTGCCCAAAAAGTAAAGATGACACACACAAAGAAAATCCAAGCCTAGATTAATTTAATTTGATGTAATAGGGTGGAGTTTAAAGCTAGATTTGGACTATAACATCTGGTAAGGTATCCCAAACTATGCTCTGCAATTTATGTTTGTGGCATCTGAGCTATGTAGAACTTAGCATTGTTTTTCTGAAGGAAAATTGATATTTTTCCTTGACAACATAGATGAATAAATAATAGGAAGTATATTTTGAATGAAATTGCAATAGTTTTTTGTGAATTGATTGATTTCACGCTTCATAGGAAATCCAAGTATGCAATATACTGTCGGGATTGCCTTTGTCGTTACTGATGGAGTGTCATGGAGTGTCACCTTTTCGGTGCTACTGGGGCCCATTTCATTAAACTAACAAGTTATATAAGTGTACAGTTACAACTAAAAGACATAAATAAACGTTTAATAAAAGCATAAATAAATGAGTCTACACTTGTATTACCTACAAGTGGAATTCTACAACTGTACCTAGATAAGTTCTTGTACAACTGTAAATACTGTTACATTTTATAAATATATTGATTTTACACGTGTAGCGAAATTTCTTCAATACATAAGAAGAATTACTACAAATCTCATGTCACTTGTAGATGCGGTACTGCAATGGCATTTTTATTTCACAAATTTGACTAATTAAATTTTTATCAACGAACACATAACCCTCAACTACTAATTTTTAGAAAATAATAAATTTTGAAACTTCCCGTCAACGTTTTTGAATTGATTAACCCCCCGGAGAACGGCTAAATTAACATCTTAATTGGCCCACCTGTCTACATTATGTAGACAATTTCTTAGAATATATCTATTTCTATTAAATTTGATTCTGTCAACGAAAAAACTCAACTGAATCATGTTTAGCAGCATAGTTCAATAAATACATTACATGATATGTGAGGCAAATAGCATATTATTTACACGCATATATAATAATTGTTTTTTGAATATGAATATGACAAAATTACAAATTGTTAAATATTAATACAATTAGAAAAGTTTGGTTAGTTTGCTAAAAGTCATCGTAATGTGAAATACAAAAACAGTAGTAAACTGATACTTTAATACACTCAAACAATGACAAAACTCAGTTAATGTCACACTCAATGCATTTCAACACCTGGATTATGTGATACTTGCAAACATGTTGGTGGCATGTTGAGCACGAGAGTCGGGCTGATTTGCGGTATTGCGCAATCTGACACTTTGACAGTCTCCAGGGCACAGCTGCAGCAGGGCGATTCCTTTTGACCACGAAACCGCAGGCACGAAATGCATCTTTGGACTGAGAATAGCGTTTTCCTGGTTAATGCGATGTTGCGTGTTTTCCTGTGCTAGGTGTTACGATTTTTTGTAGCCATTACACTTCATGATTATGTATGTACCTTTGCATTATTCTGTGCAATATTAATCCTATTGCACCAACCACATCACCATGTTGTCTCCTTCCTCGTCATGTATGCTGGATACACCACTGCTCAATGACGAATGTAATACCCAATTTTTCCTTCATCTCTTCCTTCAGCGTTCATCTCCGTTGTCATTTTAATTTGGCTCAGATTCATTCTCAGAGTCGGAATCACTACTTAATTCCATGATATGGTTGAGTACATATTCGGCACTCTGGCGGTGAGCCATGTTGACAGAAATAATGATTACTAAGTCAAAACAGTGCACAGCCTAAATACAAAATAGGTGTAATCAGTAAGAGAGTAAAAACACAAGCAACATTCGGTTGAACGCCTTCTATTATGGAATTGCCTACTGTGGAATGCAGCTGTGTAGCACGAACAATAAGAGCACAGTTAAATAACTTCCTATACTCACATTGATTTATTGACAAAATATGCACTAATCCATAATAATTTTCCTTCATCGACAAAAGTCTACGTATGCAGACAGCCTAGCCAATTAAGTATAAGTGATGATAACATGTAACAGGGATTCATGATAATATTACCTATTTCTAAACAGTTACAGAACAACAATTTAATGATGGATTTCAATTATCAACGCCATATGTTTTTTATTATTAAAAATATTGACTATATTATATGGGTTGTCTACACATGTAGACAGGAGGGCTTTAAGGGGTTAACCTTTTCTAACTAAAACTCGAGTTCACACTTTCAGTTTGTTTACGATGCATATATCTAATCGTATATTGTAATTTTTTGTATGTAATGTACGAAATATAACTTTAAGATATAAATAATTTTAATTTCGTATTGCCTGCCAATATGTTTTTCTTTATTATCCATCTAAAGAAAAATTGTAATAACTTAGTATATATAAGAAACGATTAGCTTCTTAATATTACTTTATATAACGCAAACTGGCAAAAAATTACAGGAATTAAAAAAAAGTGATATGTTGCCTATTTTAATATTTGTGATGTTTCAAATATTTCATTCAAAAGTTCTTATTTTTTATTAGAATTAAAGTTAGAATATTTTATGTATGAAGGAAAGGAATTGAATTTTTTATTAGAAACGAAATATATTAATACAGATATAATAATTAAAATTAAATTAATTTCTGCACAACCATCAAATGTAGGTTGGGCCCCGTTACAATAAGTACATATTTTACATGTGTAATATAGAAAGCGTTAAAAATATAAGAGCACCATAATCTATTCCACAGTGGATTACATCATTTTACAAAAAACATCAAATCTGTGAATACTGAGGAGTATATGGGCCATCCTTATCTCTCACCCCATGCACACGAGATATATGACATAGTTTGTTGGAGGTTTTCAAGCAAAACATTGTTTTGCTGAATTGCCTCTAAATTGTTTTTCAATATAATAGTTTGTACCTCACATAACGTATAATGGATATCTTCTCGTTTTGGAGTGCTCGAAGTAGGTGTGAAAAGGGTCGTTGGAAAACAATTCCTGTATTATCTCGCACGATTGCTGGTGCTATAACACTGCAACGGGAATTGACCTTAGACTCTATTTTCCCATATATGTTGTAAAAATGTCAAAATTTCCGAAGACCCACAGTTTCGCCCGTTGATCGTCCTCCTCTGATGCGTCCTCTCCAGAACCTGTCACTGACGCTTCCTTTAACTTCTTCCTGTATTCCTTCATCAAATTTTCGAAACGGTTCCAGATCTGCTCTATCTATAAAAAATTTAATGATAAAGAATTGATAATAATATGTTATAAAAATAATATAATATTTATTTTTATCTTTATATGGGTATATTATACATTTTTTTATCGCCAAAAATGGCAAAAAGCTGGTTAGCTACAGACAATTAAAAAAAATATAAATTCATTCAAACCAC
>JAYRBW010112270.1:0-17985 GCA_036023295.1 Invenusta paracnida
TTAGCATACTTTTAGGAATCATTTAGGAGTTTAGCATATCTTTAGCATACCGGTAGGGAACTTTTAGCATACTTTTAAGAATCATTTAGGAGTTTAGCATATCTCTAGCATACCGGTAGGGAACTTTTAGGAATCATTTAGGAGTTTAGCGTATTTTTAGCATACTTTTAGGAATCATTTAGGAGTTTAGCATATCTTTAGCATACCGGGAGGGAACTTTTAGAATACTTTTAGGAATCATTTAGGAGTTTAGCATATCTTTATCATACCGGTAGGGTACTTTTAACATACTTTTAGGAATCATTTAGGAGTTTAGCATATCTTTAGCATACTGGTAGGGAATTTTTAGCATACTTTTAGGAATCATTTAGGCAGGCGCGCATATTCCTTTTATACTCTTCCTGTTGTCATTGGCTGGCCGTACTCGATCGTGATTGGTGAAAGTCCCCCCCCCCTGTCATGTGACTGGTTTCGTGGCACTCTACCCTACTACTATGTAAATATGCGCATATATGTATAATATTAAAATCAATGTACTAAATAAATTAACTTTTATCAAAATAATAACTATTATATAAAAACGCTCGTAAATATGTGCAAAATGTATATGTATGGCTGATTTACTAAACGTTTGCAAAAAATCGTTATTTTATTGTTCCAATTTAAAATATTAAAGTAATTGTATAAATTACCACACATTTGCTACGCCAAAGATGAATAATTTAAAGGCATTATAGGACAGAAATTAATTCTCTAAAGTAACTAGCTATTTCATATTGTTGATCAGAAAAGTTGATAACATGCATAGCGTTTTTCATAGAGAACAATGAACTGAAATGCTTTAATTGTTTGGTTCCGTTCTTGATAACGGTAATAATTCCTCGGGGGAGTTTCACACAGGCATCCCTTGAATTTCTTAAAAGGAGAAAAATTTTAAAGTTATAGAATAGTTTATCGATGGAATGTAACACACAGTATTTACAAAAGTATAAATATTCTTGATAGCTTGAGGAACAAATAGTGTTACATTAATATTGCAATTATTTAAAGTCTAATTTGAATCCTAATTCCCCCTAATCGTTAACTCTAAAGTACTGCTACTAAAATAGAATACTAAACGTATACATATCAAGTAGTAAGTAGAGTTCTTTTCAAGATCATGGATCATTGGGAGAGGAGACGTTTCATGCCTAAATATATGGATGAAAATAAAAATAATTAAATTAGGTTAAAATTTAAAATGTTGCATTTTCTAAGTCCGACACATACTATATGCACGCATATAACCTGATTTTATCGAGTAATGTATTAATTTCTCTATCAATTTTGAGGTTCCGAAATTTTTATCTAAATTATTTCAACTGATCAGACAACTTTTAATCACCTACATTATTGATTATTTTTAATCGATAAATCTTTGCTGTAAACGAGTCAAATAGGCCAAGATAAATAGGTCTAATAAAATATTAAATTTAGAATGTTTCTGTAAGTATTGGAACAACTAAACAGCTGTGTGTATTCTGTGTCTATTATTGAGTATGAGTTTTAGTAAGGTACGCCCATTTTCTCATATTCTTATCCTATGTTTAGTCCAAGATTTTCTTTCTGTTGGTGTGATCTCAATCAGTAGTAGAGTGAAACATTGAAACATTCCAAGTGCCATGCTGAACCTTGTCCTTGGTGTTTTTGTTGTTGTATTGCAATCAAGGACGAGACTACTGAAACTGCATACAATGAGAAACTTCTCTTTGAATTCTTCTCAGAATTTTTATGTATGGGGCGGGCTATTTGTGAAGTCTTTTATCGAAGTGATGTTTTATTTCTCACGGAGGTCTTGGTTGCTGGGCATTGAGTGTTCACATTAGGGAATTCTTTAAGTTACTACATAAGTATTATAGTAGTCTCTGGGTTACATGCTTCATAGTCTCTGACTCATCTTTACATGCTCAGCATCTGTCATCGTCGCTTCTGCCTATTCTTTTCTCGTATGCTTTCAACTCGATGGCCTGTCCTGAACCGGTGTAGACTAAGCATTTCTTTTTTGTTTATATTTTTCTTGATATCTTCTTTAGTTATCTATTCGTTATATAACTCTTTACATCGTGGATGTTTCCAACAATTTTGGCTCTGTAGCTGTTGCACCTAGCTTTAACTACGTCGTATAAAGCCATTCCGTATTAGTTTATTCCATTTTTTCCAAGGTGTTGGCCTCTTTATCTGCTTCTTTGGTTCCGGCAACGGAACCCAGGTGAACTTTATGCTCTTGTTGTAATTGTGTAGGGTTGCAAGTTTATTGTATATTTCTATCATAATGTTATTGTTTGTTTTGAACTTGAGGCTTTTCAGACTTGCTGCTCTGTCCATATTCTTGCGGAGCTCTATACTTCTTTATAGTTTATGAGGTATTTGGTGGTGATGTTGATTACCGTCATCTCGGTTTGGTATGAAGAGCTCCATAAGTACATTTCCCTGATGGTTTAGCTAGTTGGTCGATGACAGTATAATTCGCTCCGCTTCGCCTTTAGTTATAATAAAAAGCCGTATCTTTGTCTTTTTTCACTTTGGTTTGGTGAGGTTTGGAAACTTCCATCCTGACTCATGGCCATTGAATACTTTATTCCATTGCTCATTAGCATAGGTTCTAAGATATTTTTTTCAGTCTTCTATTGATGGTTTCTCACATAATGGCATTTCTTGGATTCCCTTCTTTACATCTTAGGTTCTTTTCTAGTGCGATGGTGGCTTTGATGACTGCTCTTTTGCCGATCTTGTCGATTTGGGCTTCTACAAGAACTGCTTATGCTGGTGTTGATTTAAGTACACCGGAAATCTTTCTCGCTGCTTCTAGTTGCGTTCTTTCCTGTTTCTCAAAGTTATTTTTGCCGACCCATGGCATCCAACATGGTGAGCCGAACAGTCACATTTCTCAATTGATATTATATATTTTGAGAGAGAAAAATGTAATTTTTATGTGCTTCCTTTGTGCAGAGAAGATTCTAAAATTCTCTAGAACAATATGTGGTACTGAGTCGTCCACACCAAAGAATTCGGGGTGTGAAAAAGAACGCTGATCTAAATAGCTACTTGCATTCAAATATTGTAAGGAAAAATAGCCTAAAACTAGCGAGTATATATAAGACAAAGTAATATATAAAATTGTATAAATTGTAAGTAGCAATCATCTACTCGTATAGACAATTAACTATAATCTTCTTGCATTTCATAAAACATGTTATTAATAAATTGTTTCAAATATAATAATTATTTATTATACTATTACATTTTATATTACAAGTATATTATTATCATGTAACCGGATTTCACCCAGCGTTCGGATCATTATACTGTAATACAAAAAGCTCTTAAAATTCCATAAATTCAGAAATTATCTCCTCAAAATGATCTTAATTTCTAAATCCTCCGCTAAAAATTGCATTGACTCCGGAATAATCCCCAAAAATGTTAAAAAATAATAAACTTGTCCCTTCAATGTTACCTATACGTTTTCTATAATCATAAATCATCCTCTAAAATCCCCTCAACTCCTAAAAATTGATTTGGAATAATACAAAAAATGTTGCTAACATACTGAATTATCCTCATGAAAATTTCCTTAACACTTCAATCTTCCCTTGAAAACTCTTTAATGCTTCCAACCTTGAAAAACAATAGAAATATCATAAAATCTAGATGTAGAGAATATATTTTCTACAGCATTATCCATGAAGTGTCAGATTTACGTATTTATATAACATTAATTTTTTATCAACATGTTCATAAAATTTACGTTGAGTACATATTCTATAAAGTAATCAATTCATATTAATATACACGAATCGATGTGAACATTTATTTTATTGCTATTTTGATTAGATGATGCCAACAACTTTTTAGTGAATAAACGCTTCGAATTGATTGCAACTAATAGAGTATACCTACTCGTATTGCCTATAAAAATGTTATTCTTGTTATATCTGTTACACATACAGTCTTCACTTTAAACTTTTGAATTCACATGTGATGGGTCTGATCTGTACATGACTTATACAATTATTCATAAGCTGATTGACATTCCTATCGACTCCATATTTCGCATCAATACAGTTAACAATTATAATCTCAGCACTGACTCTTTTCACATCACACCTGTTTTTCATCCAAAAATATTTTTTAGATATCGTGTTTACAATATTTGAAACTTTCTCAGTGACAATATAATTAATTCTAGTTCTTTCCCTTGGCTTATGTGTAAACTATTCAATATCGATCTAGATTCTGTAATGTATTTGAAGTAGTTTTTATTATCGGTTATAGTTGTATGCTTTTCTGTCAATTGTATTGCATTTCTGTACTCACCCACATGTTTCCTCATGCCATTTTCTTCACATGTATGTATTCTACGGTGTAAACTATTCTTCCAAGTAGAATGCAAGCGTATTTATCAATTTTCTCTGTCAATTGTTTTTTCTCAACAATCATAATATGGATGTCTCAATGCAGTGCAAATTTAGTATATAAGTAATAAAGTAGTGTACATCAATAAGTTTAAAATAATATTTGAGTAATATAAATTGAAAACAGACAATTTGTAATTTTTTACAATATACTATTAGCAAGTATTCCGTACTTAACAACTTTTAATGTCATTACAACTAATAGTTTTTTTTATATTGATGAAAATCAATTTATAATGTCAATCATTAACTGAAAAAAATAGTTTTCATTAACTACAAATATGTGATTGTATATACTTCACAAAGGAAAACGTGCTTACAATAATTACGGATTATATATGTAGATAATATCATATGTTGTATATTAAAGCCATTAGGCAAATATAACTCCATTTATGAAAATTGTATACATATGGATATAGATACAGATACAGGTATCGGAAAAATAGGAAGAAAAACAATATTAGCGCCACAAAGATGCTGCAAATGAAATAATTCAATTTGAACACTAATTTTCTATTACTTAATGGTATAAAGTATTTTTTAGTAATTATATATATTATTACAATATTGCAAGGCTTGTAACTATATTTTCAGAATATTTATAGTTATCTTTTAACTATGTATTTTGGATTTATACGAGTATATTTAATATCTAAAAAATTGATGCAATATAATTTTGTGTAAAAAATACACTATATAGAGTACCACAATTTGGAACATTTATTATTGATTTAAATTAAATTGTAATATAAATAAATGTATTGTTTATAACAATAACATATTTGTTTTATTTTATTACAGTTGTGTAACCTTTGTGATCAGAAAATAAATAGGTTGTATATACATATTAACAAATGAGACAAATCAATATTAATAATATGTATATGTATATAGTCCCTAAATAGAAGACCTAATTTACACTTACTCTAAAAATATTTATAAGTTATATATACCTATAAATAAATGAATATATATAATGTATCCTAATCCCCCAACTAAAAGACTAATGAAAATTGACTAAATCAGATCATTGAAAGAATAGGATTTGGTTACTGAAGATATCATTATTATGCGTATTCACAATAAGTATGTGCTATAACTACCTAGATAAGAAGTACAACTCTTCCTTGTCTTTCGTATTTATTTAGTTTTATTTAATTCCTATGTTAATATTTAATTGCTAAAATGATTAACAATTTATCTATATATTTTATTTCACAATGTAATGCCTAATTTTAAATATTATGGAACTTTGGCGTTGTTCAAGTAAATTGTACAAAATGTACTTATTTTGTTTGTAAATATTAAATGTATTTATTATTTATTTATAAAGCATTACATTACAAAAGTAATATTTTAGATTAAATGCATGAAAATATTAAATCATTCTAACTTTCAAAAAACATATTTAGAAAATAAAATTATAGTAAATAATATAAAAATTATTATATATTACTGATAATGATTATGATTATGATAATTACCAATCTTTAAAACAGACTATAATATACTATACTTGAATAAAGAAAATATACTTTTATTTTAATTTACTTTGAAGACTATAAACAGTGATTAGTATGTTGAGTAAGTATATATAATACAACTAAAGTATTCATACTTTTAACAATCTCACATACTCGGCTTTATCATTAGGCAAAACTATAATGAATAAACAAATTATAAACACTAAAAATTATTCTCAAACGTTCTCAATAATTTTGTCACCTCATGATCTCACAGCACGTGGATTGATTCTCCTTACTCTGTTTTCTCTTCTTTTGCCTTCAGTTACTATAGTTATAACGTCTCGCTTGCTATTGTTTACATTTTTCAAAACAATCTGTTCGTACGTAACTAGAGATTTTAGTTAAGAATCCTTTGTATTTCTAAAACTGGTTAGTCGATTTATCACGAAGATGAGAAAGATTTTTTAAATAATACAATAGCATCCTTCGGTTACAAATATTATCATCTTCACATGCCGTGACCAGCTATAAGGACTTAGGTCATCAAGATTTTCAACTTTCCATCGCATTAATTAAGATGTTCTTTACCTTTGTTTCTCATTACATATGTGCTGGAGAAAATCTAACTTCCTTAGAATAACTGCTTTAGATGTACAAATAATATGACAAATGAAAAGAATTGAACCATTATATGTCATTTCTAGTAATGTTCTTTTCAGACTAACTCAATGTTTTATAATTCAATAGCATTCACCATGCTTTGTAGAGGAGCATGATTATTAGATTTACTGAAGTGTGCATAATATATATTCTGGTCACGAGGAAGGTGACAATTGATTACATACCATATATTACGCTAAATAAGTATACATATACATACATATTATACATGTATATGTATAGTTAAATTCTATTGTTCCAAACATGAAATGTTTCTCGAGAATTACATAATTATTACGTAAACTTGTGTATTTTCTTATTTCTAATTTAATTATTGAAATCTATTTTATCATTAATATGTAATAGATTAATTTTTAACTTATCATTTATATCTCAAAAAGAATAATAAATAAAATAACACGCGAACATACGTGAAAAATGTATTATCCACGTGAATGTGTGAAATTATGAAATATTTCTACATATGTAATTAAGAGTAAATATAAAATTCGATTATAAAATAAAGGAAGAAAAAGCTAAAAGTGTCTTCATATTAAAAAAATATTATCACACAGAATATCAACAATTTCATTGGGTAACGTAGTAAACAATTAATGTCTAGCTTTTAATTCTTCCACACAGTGCCGGTTGGGTAAGTAAACTTGGATATTGAAGCTTCATACATTTCTGCACTGTATCCCGCTTCCTGCAAAGAATGGGAAAGGGATGTTTGTTCAAAGATAATACAATCTTGCTAAAACTGTGTATATAAATAAATGTACTACAATGGGTGTGAGATGGAGTACTACATGGGTGTGGTGGATAAACTTACAGATACACAATGTTCGATGGGGAATATTCATATTTTTAGCTTATATATTTTTTAGTATTTTTATGGTAAATTTTATAACTTCTTAATTAAGTCTTTTGAAATGTGTTAGAAACCAGTATTTAAACATATTATATAGCATGAAAATTATAAAGTTAAGTGATTAATGTATTTTTCGTCTATTAAAGAAAAAATAATTATAAATAGTGACATGTGTTTCGTTACTTGTAAATTTGTTTTAAATTAGTCTTGATAAATAGATGTATACGCAAACTGCCACTAAGATATTTGTCAATAATTAAAGACATACATTAGGCGGAGAAAAACATAATAAAACATAATAATATAGCTTGATATATTTATATAATATATATATATAGAAATATTTATTCATTTTGTGAAAAGAATATATCAATACTTAGTTTGAAATTTTTATTTACTAAAAATATTTTTTAACACGTTTTAGAACGTTTAAAACAACGTAAATACATAAAACTACATATATCCATGTTATCTAATACACAGTTGTAAATTATAGTTATCTAACTATAAGTTATACAAATAAATAATAATTTATAGTAGTAAATAAGTAATAAAATAAAGGCTTTGTTGTTCTGTTTATCTTTTTTAAATATTAATTATAAAATTATAAAACACAAATAACTAAACTTTTTTCGAAAATACATATTTTTATTGCTTTAACTATTCCATTAACTAACATCCATGCTTTGATGTTTGCCTAGTTGATATTGAATGCTATAAGAAAATATTCCGTACTTTATTATTAATTAAAATATTACATTTAAGAATATCGTTAATTATAATAATCCTATAGAAAATTGTTTAAGATAAATAAAATCATACTTGAATAGTGGAAAATTTATTAAAACCTATAAATTATTCTTTAGTTAATGTTTACACTTCATAAAAACATATCTATTTAAAACCCTAATAACATATACATACAGTTATAGGTATATATAATCAATTCAAAAATTTAAATTTCCAGCAAATATTTTAACATACCTAAATTCAAATTAGATATCTTATGTTACCTTAATGTTAATAATCTTCCCGTTTTTATAATAAATATCACAAAATATAATAGAGATTAATTGGTGAATATTCGTATTTTAAGATCTGGTGAAGTAGATTCGAAGAGTCTTCATATTATGAGAGTTATAGATTTCAAAGAAGTTGACTGTAAATTGAATTAATAAAACTGTCATATTTAAACATTTACATATTTTTTAATTATAATACTTATATATATATAAGGTGATCATTACAAATTAATTATGGTATTTTTAATATCCATAAATTGAGTTTCATGATATGAATGACTGCTTAAAACATTGACCAAGTGAGAACAACACCAAGGAGCGACTGATCGTGATCGATAGTGGCTTAATAAAAGGCTGGTGGTTCAGACAGAGTCAGACTTGGGACTGACCGCTAATGACAAAACAATGGCCTTCAAATATAGTTCCTTATCATCGTCACCTCCAATTTCAAAGGGGATAGTATCTTCGAAATCCCGATCGATTGTAGTGATCAAGGCATCAATGCAAAGATATAAACAATTTATATTTGCAATTGCTTCGATCTCATCGTTGGACTAAGTATTACATACTTAACGCAAGATTTAGATACATGATAACGCGCATCCTCATAAGGATTACGTCATCATAAAATAATTATAATTATTATAAAAAATAAATCAGTAAAATGCTGAATACAAGATATCTGTTTTTCTGTAATCTTGAGTTTAATTAAAATTGTAATTTAAATTCAGATTGAAACTAATAATTATTCTAAATAAATAAAAAATAATGACATCAATAAAATAGTGTACTTGTTAGTTTTTTTAAGAATATAGTACATTTTATCCATATATTTAATATCTAATATATATTATAATTTAATCGAAAGAACTGCGAAGTATTCAAAATTTTCTTAATATAATTTTGGGATCCCATTTATGTAATATTGTTTTTCTCGTTCAGTTTAGCTATAACTATATTCCTTTTAATAATATTAGCAAACTATTTAGCACATTCAAATGATTCAGTTCACAATTTATACATACATTATCATACAAATAAGAAATAATTTTATATCATTTTAATATAGCTTAATTAAATTAAAAATCTGTTTAGTATATTACTATCATATATTTATGTATAACAATGAAGAAATTCTATTTAACACAGAGAAATAAATAACATTCAGTTCAATAGTTATGCAATTGTTTAAGTATATATTTAGTGAATACAATTTAATTCGTATTAAATCTAAGATATAAAAGAAATCTAATGAATAATAATTTAACTTTTTTTTATATTTATGATGCATACAATCATGGCTCAAAATAACGGAAATCAAATAAGTAATGAATATCGTAGAAGAATTGTAGATTGTTTTGAAGATGGAGATAACTGGATAGAGCAAGACGATTACACATCAACATTCAAACCTGCAGTTCAACCATTCGTGTATATATTTTAAAAAGAGGCATGAAAAATTTGAAAGAGGAAGAGCTAAATATTAAAAAATGGACCAACAAATGAACAATCAATTAATCAGAATTATCGATATAAATCCTTTGCAACATTAGCATGAATTAATCAATTACTGCGAGAAGAGCTACCAAACAAATTACATGTATGTTCATCAACCATTGCTAGAAACCTTGACGGTTTGCTAATTACCTGTTAAATAGCAGGCAACGATGCAGATATACCTGAACAACGAAATCTAAGAGTATAATCAATTTTTCAGCATTGACAAATGACAATTTAGTTTATTTGGACGAGTCCGACTACAACATTTTTACACGAGAACGAAGGACCGAGCAAGAAGAGGGTAAGGAGATAAAGAAGAAGTTGAAGACAGGAGCTAAAGATAGGAATGTAAATGTCACTCTGGCTATTTCACCAACCTATGGTTTGATACACAACACAATGAGACAACAAAAAACTGTTATCATCGAATTGATGCAAATACTTTCGAAAGAAGAATTTTGATACGACTTGACGGTGAAGCGCTTGACGAAATTACTTTACAAAAATGTCAACATTAGTGTGGAAGAATTCATTGCAACTTACCAGATAACTTGCTTAGATGATCAACAAATAATTCTCGCTTAATGATATTCTCGATGATGATTTTCACTTTGTTTTTACTTCATGATGTATTTTATTTAGAAAACCTTGTTTGGATGATCAACAAATAATTCGTGCCTTATATATTTTTACTTTATGATCTTATTAATAAATAATATGTATTTCTAATAAGTATAGCTTTTTTATCAGTTAATAATAAATGTTTTATTTGTTTTATAAATTTGTTTATTACCTTTTTTAATTAATGTTCATTTAATGTATTTTTAAAAAAATGTCAAAATTAAATACAATTTTATTAAATTGAATGCATATTAAATAAATTTATATTGATCGTATATTTTTAATATATTGCTTAACTTCTTTAATAATTTAATTTTATCACCTTAAATGTTTTATAAAGAATCAATTCTAAAAAGTTTAACTGTATATTTCAAATGAATGCGATTTTAACTAAACTGAACGAGAAAAGCAATATTATAGCTTCATTATTCTCATAAAAAAATTATTTTAAAGCTTTATTGTTTCATTTGAAATTTTTTAAATTTATGTTTTTGTCAAATTCAGAAGAAATAAGTTATACAACTAATAATAGTTAACTGTGTGAAGCTGTTGTATTATTTTCGGAATGTGTTTTATTTCTTTTATTGTTTTTAAACAGAGAACACGAGGATTCATTTCAATATTATTCGGCATTTACCAGAGAAACTGCATAATAGCATAAATGAAGTATATTATGTAACAATACAAAGAAAATGTCGCAGCATAAATTGCAACAAAATTCTAAAATGAAACAGAAATATTTAAACGAATGCGTATAAATTTCTAAATATTTTATTCTCGATTTAAGAAATTCAATTTATTTTAATAAAAATATAAAGTATCAATTGTAAATAATATTGTATTGAAATATGACTTGGGAACCATCGTTTTTTTATATTTATGACAGTTCTTCACTAATTTAAGGACAAAATTTATGTTTAGCTTTAAAGGTCCGAATAAAAATCATTTAAAAACAAGAAACATAAATAAATTCCGAAATATTTGAGTTTATCTCAATATTACATGAAGTTAAATTTTATTGACACATCAATTATAAATTGCTAATAATATAATTCTTCTACGTTATATTTACTGTTGAGTGCAATTTTATTTTTGATTAAATTTGTGTTGTTTTTTTAGTTCTAATTTGTATAAATAATTTTATTTGTACTGTCTCATTTAAGAAACAGTTCTTGATTTGTTATAAAATCGATGCATTTTTTTATTTGGTAAAATATTATCTTGAATCTATTATAAATTTATTATATATATTAATATTTATTATACAATATAAGTTAATATATATTTTGGTAATTAATAATAAATATTCATCAATTTAGAAACTTTTAAGCATAATAGTTTTCATTAACTGAGATTTTGTTATTGTCCGATATTATTTATATCTGCAATAAACTCATTTATCTAAAATTACAACTAAATAAGAGACACAAAACTTAAATGCATGTCTACATGTAGAATAAAAACATTTATATAGAGAGATTTTGCGTTGGTTAAATACAGTTTACAAATAAGAAGAATGAATCTGCCATAATGAACTTTTCCAAGAATTTTCTTTTGTTATTTTGTTCAGCAATAATGTATAAAACATGATAACATAAAGCATTATTAAATACAATTTCCACGTCTAAATATATTATATATTTGTACTGTGTGCATGTTTTTATACTTATTATTATTATCGAAAACAATTGCGTATTTATTCATTATTCTATTGAAAAAGGAAACAATTATCATAAGTTGTTAAAACGCAACAATTTATTGATAAAAATATAAATATTAGATATATATATATTATATTAATTGCAAGTTAAATTATTATGTGACAAATAATATTTCTGAATAAAATTCAAAATTGAAGAGTAATAGATAGGAAATATTAGTACTTCATTAGACAGGCCAATTTCACAGAAGACTTATTCCATAAAGTGAAATGTCACATTATTTATATGTATACTTCTTAACATACTGATTTGACACTTACATAATTTTTTAACATTATATCCAATAAAAATATATGTAATAATAGTTTAAAACATAGATATATATTGTTCCATTATACACAGTTCATTTTGATATTATAAAGTAATAAAATGCATTAAGATTATTATTAAAGTTTTGAAAATTAGGAATTTTGTGTATTAACTTCATAGTTTTTTAAATAGTGACATTAATCGTGAATTAATAGTGACACTGTTTTATAAGGCAAATATTTATAAAGTCCCACAAAAGAAGGTAAAGTAAAATTAGTCAATAGTTATAGATATTCAGACGCTATAATAGAAGCAAAAGCTAGATTGATTGATTTTTAAATTAGATTTTTTAAATTTTTAGCTATAATTTTTTAGTATGATGTAAAATAAAATAGAATATTTGTATATGCATACTAGACTATAGATCATAAAACATTTCATTAGATTTTGACAGTAGGTAATACAATATAACAGTGATAAATATGTGATGATAACAAATAAGAAATTTATTTTAAAAGAATCTTTATTACTATAGTTGTATAGGTATTCAAATAAGAAACAAGACAGAACTACTAATTCCTGTAACTTATCACTTAATTTAATAATAATCTATTTAATTTAATAAATAATTTTCAATTGTTTTATTATTTATAAATGAAGAACAATTATATAGCTTTTAATTTTAAAAATAGAAACCCAAATTTTGGAATGAAATATTTATGATCAAAATTAATAATTATTTTCTATTTTTTGGTATTTACATATTTTGAACCAATTATCTATAGCGTTTTTATTTATTTTGAACCACCTTGTAAAAATAAAACAATAAAGTAAACTGTCATAATAATTAATAAGAAAAATGATTATTTCTATGTTACAAAACAAATATTATAGAACTGCACTTTTAAATTATTGATATACTCGTATAATAATAGTAGCAGTAACGAAATACATGGTATATATTATATATTCTATAATAAAGAAAATCTATCATTAAAATATATTTTACTCAATTTTTTTAAATCATTACATGATATTTCTTAAATAATATTTCAAATTAAAATGCATCTAAATGCATGAATAAAATTTCCATGAAAATCGCATATATAAATGGTATTTCTAAAAAATGGAAATAATTATTTTTATGCTAAGGAACAAACCCGTGTATTACATTTTTGATGAGTTAGTTACTGTTAAAATGTTATTGTTTCATTACAATAATAAAATTTTCACTATTGAAATTTAACTATTAAGTACTACATTTTAATTAATAATTAAATGTATATTATAACCACCTTCTTAAATTATAAAATATAATAACATATTTATATATCATGTTTTAATTTCATTGAGAAAAAAAATTAAAACACTTACAACAAAATGAAACAGAATATAACGAAAAATATACATAAATTAATATTAAATTATAGTAAATAGACTACGAATAAAGTCACAAAATCACCATTAAAACTAATTAACTAGGATTGTGTTTGAAAAAAGGGATTAGCATTCAACTAAATAATAGTCTACAAACCTTTGGCGGGTAGTAATTCCCTCGAATAATGTTGACTGGATGTTTGAAGTGTTCATGCAAATGATCCGAATATTCGCACATCCTGAAATAAGAATTAAGAAATAATCTAGTTTGTAGTAAGCGTACGTGAAATTGTTTCGAAAAACTAGAAATAATTGTTTTAGAATAAAGTTATTAAAGTTGTTTTTATGTGATTTTTACGAAAAACATGTTTATTTTGTAGGTTAACGATTATAATTACAATTACCAACACATTTATAAATATTGGTTTACTGTTAGTAAATAATGCTAAATATATCATATCAAGAGTTAGCACAGAAACAAAACAATCAAATAATACAATACATAATAAATGTAAAAATACTAAAAATATTATCGAAAGATAAAACTCTTCAGAATATTTGGGTTAACATTTAATTTATTTACACACTGTATATAGATTGTAACAAACGGAGTAGAAAATATCACTTATATCAACATAATCTTCAACTTTGATTAAGTATTTTGTTTATAAATAGTAAACTAATATAACATAAGCTATATTTTAATATGGAAGAAAACAATGCTACGCATCAATAAATTAACATAAAGTTAAAAATTATTAAATTGTTAACCTGTTAATATTATTTTCAAGTGTATTTTGAAAACAACTGTTGCCATTAATTTTGTCACTGTAATGTATACACCCTGCTCAAATCTAATACATTTTACTTTTATATTACTATATATTACGTGAGTATATACTGCCATACAATAAACGAATTTTATCCACATATATCTAAATAAAGCTTTATGCTTATTTTGTAACTGTTATATTTAATAAAGTACCTTACTATGTTGTTAATAACATATATATAAATTGCTACAGAATTTCACTATATTGTATATAGAGCATGCATATTAATTATATGTTAATAACAAGGGAAGTTTTCTAGTTTTTACATACATAGAAATATATATAGAAATAAAAGTAATTTGATACATGAATATAGAGATCGTAAACTCCCATAAATAAGATAGAAAATAAATAGATTGTGTCTTTCGTCACAAGAGATTACTATAGAATACTTGTATTTAAACATGCACATAAAATCTATAAATATATTGTTATATTGTTATATATATAAGCATTGTCCTATATCAAATAATATAATATTAGTAGAGTTATCTCCGCGGTATTGTATTATGCAAATGGTCAATATAAAAGAGATGCAAGGCATATACCTCTTTTGAATGCATATGATGGTAAAAATTATAAGTAATGAACTTCCTCTATATCTCTCATTCACTCTCCTTCTTTATGTATAAATAACCTTTTATCCTCTTAAATCATGGAGAGTGGACAAGGTAAAATGATTCCTTTTTAAAAATATAATATATAGAAGCAATACTACAACTGTTAGTTTTCTCTGAACCTTATGAAAAATAAATTGACTTTTTTAATTAAGCCTATAAAAGCATTAAATATATTATATCCTTTTCTAATATATCCGAATGACTTTGTGCTGTCTTAATTAATGTTAAAGCCATTTTTTGATTAAGCGAACACAGGTTTCTGTACACATTCAATTATTTCTAGTATTACTGCACCTGCTACCTGTTTTATAACCTAACGTCACAAAACACAAGATTTTTAATGTATAACATCTACGAGTTTACTCGTTTATACATATATGTATAGCTTAAATTTAATTATACACAAGTAATTGTTGTCTAGATAAACGTTATTATCTAAAATTATGGAACAGATGAATTATAATGAGATAAACAAGAGATATAGGTATACATTGGTCTATCTAATATGTATGTATAAATTGGATTTAACCATGTACAGTATATCAAAAATGCCTATCTATAAAGTAATATGTATTTTTTAATAATAAATAATTTGCTAACCTAAACTTAAGCGTTTCATATATAATATGCTTTTATCTGTATTATACCATATACTTTTACAAATAAAAATAAATCTTCGAAGTATGTTGTTTACACGCAGCGGTTAGATTATGCACTGATGCATTAATATATTATGAATGGTAAACCTAATATCTACATACGTACACAAAAGAGCATCAACAGAACTGTCTCTACAGAAGAAAACTATTAAAACATAATTATCGTCAAACGTTTTTTTTTTAAGTTGGGCTTTACAAATATTTTCCTAATATTTAAACACACACAGGCAGGAAGATCTAAACCATAGAGGATTTTTTTTTTATTAAAAAATCAAGACAATTTTACTCTACTTATTAGTTGTAATCGCACAAAAGTAATTATCGTATGTATTTGATTCTTATAAACCTAACATGAGTTATATCTTATATGTTATCAATATAATAGGTAATACAAAAACGATTGTATTTAACATATTTAAAAGTTTTCTAGTATAACCAGCTATTCTTTTGCTTATTTTCATTTTATGCATGAATTCTATTTTGTTTATATTTGCAAATAAAAACAATGTAAATAGTTCCACTTAAAAATGCAAATTTTTAACTTTTCTTAAAATCAATTCCTTTAAATTTTCTATATATAACAAGAATAAACAATTTTGAATGGTATGTATTATAAATAAATCATCATTTTATTTTCATCCTGTCACTTGATTTATGACATTATTCCTTTCATTTAAATACAATTCTATTCAAATAATAAATACTTTCAGCGCAAAACAACTTTTCAAAATATTTCACATAGGTACTTTCAAATTTATAGAAAATCCTTAAAACATACATATTTATTTATTTCGATAAAATAAAATAAAATGTTTTTATAAGCTGAAAACATAGTTCATAAATATGATATTTAAAAATGTATCATAAAATATCAATGTAATGTACATTTTTATATAAAATGTATATAATTTAAAATCGGTGACTTCCGTAAATGCGTATGCGTAGGTAAGTAAGCGTACCATTTTATTATTAAGCATATGTTATTAACTTTACGTTGTTTATATGATCTACAGAATAAGCAGGTATTTTTGTGTGAATAGTATACAACATTAACCTTATTCATTTCTACCTCAAGTAGACTCTATTATCTTTCAAACGATTTCATTCTATCTCGATATTTAGTACAACTGAAACAAATTTCAATAACATATAACTTGGAACTTATAAAATCATCATAATTCAATGAATGCTGATAAAAAGAAATAAAAAACATTGAAGTAAAAATAAATAAAATGCTAGTTTAGCAACTAATTTATTAAACCAGTTGTACTCGGTGTAGCCAGACTCGAAAAACATATTTGTAAGAATAATTACAAGGCGATATAATTTCACAAAATATGAAGTATCTCGAGCTCAAATACAAAAATGCGCTTTAACATTTTAAGATAAATAGACAAATTGAAACTTCTTCCATAAGAATATGCGTCAACGAAATATAATGCAAACATCAACGCCAAATAAGAATAAATTAGTGTAGACTTTTTTTATTATAAAAATAAGTATAATACACTAAACATTTACAGCAATAATTTATTTTTAACAAGACTATTTTAAATGATCATACGTTTTATATTAAATAGTATCAATAAATGAAAATAACTGTTTACAAGTGGCTTACCTGTTACTATTATACATAGTTTGAAATACTAATGTTAATACTCCCTTTTGAATAATTATCTACGCTTTTCTCAATTTAGCTCACTTCATAAACATATTACTTGATTTATATAATTATATAATTTTTATATTATTATATATATATATATATTAATAATAATGCATTAACAATGTATCTACAATATACAATAGAATGCCCGCACGCGACATACACTACTTGCAGATGACATGAACGCTGGGGTGGTATTCATAAACAGGGAATGGAGAATTCCCCAATTTTTTCCCCAATTTTTCTCACTTTGGTATTCACCA
>JAYRBW010112281.1:0-17984 GCA_036023295.1 Invenusta paracnida
TTCTACCTTTGGTGTAACTCCTTTTTGTTAGTCTTCTTGTTGTATAGTTACCCTTTCTTTTGATTTCTTATTTGATGATTTTGATGTTTTTGATATTTTCTCTTTTGATTTTCTACTTTTCTGGTTAAGTGAGTTGATATTGACTGCGGTTTTATAAACTTTTGATTGAAGCAAGTAAAAATTTTATCAGAAATATTTGACTCATTTCAGTTTATTTTCTATCTCTTTATATTATGTATGTTTGTTTTCAATTTTTATTATCGAGCATATGGTTTTTATTATTGCAAATATTATATATATATATATCTATGAGTTTTATTATTGAACCTTAGCTTAGATATCTTATGTAAATGTTTACGTGTAATTTTATAAAATGGATATTTTTAATAATATTGTTATTATTATAATTAATCAATAAAAGTCAATATTTCAGAATTAAAATGTAGATGGACACACCGAATTTAATTTTAATAGTTACAAATCTTACTGATGTTGATTTTAAAGTTACGATTATTGAAGATTATATCTCAGAATTTGATTTTCAATAGTTCTTCCCCATGTTAAGTACTTCATTCATAATTAATTAGTTGTCATTCTTATAAAGAATGTTTTTGTTACCAGTGTTGCTATTTTTTTTAAATTGAAAGTGTTACTTCTTTTTACATTTTTTGTTAACTTTACAAATTTCTTCCACCAACTCTAATGACATTTTTTATATTGTTTGCACTTTCTTATAAAATCAAATAACGTAAATTGGTCTGATCCTCTTTTAGTATCAATTTCTCTACTTATTTTCAAGGATAAACACAATCAGAGTTTTAATAATTAATTTATGTAACACTTGGAATTGGACATTCGCTAATTTTCGTCTAATAGCTCTATTATAGCTCAATTTTATAGATACACATTATTTAATGAATGTTATTCTTCGATACAAAATATATTATTGTAATTGTGTGTAAATTTATTTTAGATTGTTAAAGCTGTAAAAAAAGGTTAAAGCACCAATTCGCACAATTTTTGTACAACCCTCGTATTGTATTTTTGTGCAATATTTAGCTAGTTGATGTAGTTATTATTAAATACACCGACCCTTCATGAATACTAAGTTTTCCTGATTTCTATTTATCTTATTTATTTATTGTTATAATTTATCTTAAAATAATAAACATATACCTAACACCATACTATCGGCTTATAGGACCATTATATTGATATTTCACTATGAAGTGCTTACACCGTTGTTGTAAACTACTTGTCATTTCAAATTATTCTCAGAGACTATTTTTGCCCCCCTTAATCAGCTTTCAGGACGCACCTTGTCTGACCAGCTAGTTCCTCTAGTCCAGCTCGATCTCACTACAAGTCAGTACGGGCAGCAACAGAGGAACATTCTTCAGACGGATCCCGCTAGTTTACGTCATATACTCGAGCGCTTAGAGGCTGCCGAACAGGATATTAATTCAACACACGTTCAGAGGATTACAAAATACATCAAATAAACCGCTTGGCTACAGATTATTACACTATTGCATAATTTATAACCTACTATTCAATATTTGACTATGCGTATTGTATATTGCAATAATTGCTTTTTATCCAATTTATAATTTTGCTCAAATGTATAGTTCTACTATTGATTCATATTGATTTCATTCATTATTAAAGTTTACATATTTCTTTAAAAAATTTTTTTTTATATATTTGATTTGGTTCGTACGAGTAATATGTTTTAACTGATTACATTTAAAGTCCACATTGTAATTTTGAAAGTTCTGATAACGACTTTAAAATTAAAGGTTTGATGTATAATTCTGTCAAATACATTATTTTTGCTAATGAGAAATTTCTATAGTTTGTATAACGGACATTTTTTTAAATTAGGAAACTTATTAACTCAACAGTTTGTTTTTCTTAATGTACACCTACATTAATAAAATAGATTAAAAAAATTTAGATTTAGTCTATTTAATGTAAATATTGGTTTAGAGTTTTATAGGATTATATATATTAGCATATATAATTCATTCGATTTGTATTTCAATCTTTATCGATAATCCTTTTGTGATGTACAAAACCAAATAACTTCTCATTCTTTTGTATTATTGAAGGTTGTGAATGATAGTCAAGAGATTATAAATTATCTAAATGGGTATATCATAAATACAGTTTTTTATTATTATTGAATCAGTATTAAGCTCAAAATCGGCACATTATATACATATATATGAAATTATATACACAAAAGGGTGTGCCATATATTGTAATTGTTTATAACTAAAGCTTTTAAAATTTAACTCTAAAAATATATAACAGGGTGATCTAATGTATTAATATACGTTTTTGAGAAGTACGTATTATCAAATAAGTTTATCCATAACATGATTGTAATGAATAAGTATAATCTATAGATATATAATAACATTACTTATGTACACGCAGTATATGTATTGCGCTAATATTTGAGTTTTTAAATAAACTTTTCCTGCAACAGATTATATGTGTTTTGCGAACATGTTTTTATATCTCAGTAGTGCGATGTAAAGCGGTGTTTTACTATCTATTTGGCCTGCAAAAAAACAGAATCTGTTGGGCTTGTAGCACATCTGGTTTTAATGCATTTCTATCGAATTTTTTGTAACTCCTTTGTAAGCGTGTTTTATAATTTGTTACTTACTACTACTAATAGCATTCTGCAACTAATTTTTCCTACATAAGCGTTTTTAACGTTAAATTGTTGTCGTTAAAATGCATGCATTACATATGTTTCTTCTATTATTATGTTACTAACAATATTAAACTTTCGCTGAATACCTATACAAGCAATTTTAACACGGAAATATAATATATACACGGAAAAAATATTATCATGGAAAATGTTGAGCTCATTTTTTGTAAGACAATTAATATACTTTATATAAACTATAAATGATATGAAATATTTTTTCATAATGTTATACAGTTCTTGTTCTCAAATGCTAATAAATGTCTTATTGTTAATATGCTGCCAATTTTTCTAAATTGTAAAAAGTTTTTAGGGGGTTTTGATATTTGATTCAATTCAAGCTCTCGTGAATGCTTTAATATTCAATAATAAAGATTTCTTGTTAATATGTGACCCTAAAATTAATTTAACGCTGAAATATCAAAGTTTGCGCGTAATTATCTTGATCAACAATGTATACATACTCGTATGTATGAATTTTATTATGTTATAGATTCAAACTAAATATTATGTACCTAAATGCCCGATTATAATTCCAGAAAATGTGCGAAATCTGATCATTTTAAAGTTTTTATTATGCGAATTTATTATTTTTATTGGACAATGGATTATGTAAAAAAACAGCCTTTGTTCAAGGACTGTAATATATCCAGTCCTAATTTTTATTGTCATATCTAATTTTTGAGGAATTTTTTGGTTTTCATTTTAGTTAATAAGAAAATATTTATTATTAGTTTATAATAGATCTAGATATCAAGATCTTTTTATATATTTTGATTATTTAATATTGTACCACTTTTATAATTACCCTATAACCTTTATCTCAAATTACTAATAACAAACACCGGCAAGTCTTATACGTGACACTTTGAGCTCTCTGGTGAAATTAAATTATAACAAATCTAGAATAAATGTATGAATTATTTTATGACATTTAAGTTTGAACTAATGTCGTGAATATTTTGGTGCATGCCAAGAACAATTTAGGATTTATTCACCAGATTGGTGTCTGGTGAATAAGCGGGTCAGTATCAAAATGTGTATCTTCTTTATCATCGTAAGAAATAAGATAAGACCTGATTAGAAATAAGGATTAAAAAGTCAAAACACCCTAGAGAGTGTTAAAAAGGTCAGATTAGACATAGAAAGCTACAATCTATTGAGCTACATATATGGCTCATATGAAATTAGTCCACCGATGAATCAGTAACATTTCCATAGCTTAGAGGTCTGCCCAGTTTGTTATATAATAATTATGAATCCAGGCTATGATTTGAGACATCAAAGACTAAAATAACTGCTTATGTGCAACATTATTTATAGGAAAAGTTATAAATATAAAGATGGTCTAAAAGGAAAAGAAATGAGAGCCCATTATTGTTGTCCTGGGACTTATGCAGAACTGACTACCTTGCATAGAATATTGTCAAAATTCAAGTTTCGCAATAATTAAATAGGTTGCTTTTCCTACAATTTGTCCTTCCTACTTTCTCCTTTGGTTGCAAGCCCGCTCCCATATTTAATTCATAGATCAGGTAAATTTAGTCCTCATCGTGAAGAATTTTCTTGTTTGAAAGGAAATAATGCGATTTTCCCCAAAGTCCTCGCCTGTATACGGGTATATTAATTTTATTTTTATTTTTTCTACAAAAAGTGGTTAAATGTAGCACTTTTGATGGCAACTGATATAATTGTACTGTCCTATAGTTTAGAAAGTATACATAATGGCGAGTTGAAGAATTTGCCTGCAACAATTCTATGCTCAGTAAATAGAAGAAAGCAATATACCTATCCGAAAATGATTTTTCTATATTTCATGTGCCATTTATTTCAAAACTCAATATTGTTCTACTAACTTATAAACATATCTATATAACATTTAATTTTCACTTTAAAATAATTGTTAATTAAGAAATTATTTAACGACAAAATTACAATATTTGTTTATATTACATAATTATACTATTGGCGCAAATTGTAGAATAATATCAGAAATGATTATAGATTGGTAATATAGGAATATATATATTGTAATGAATCTAAGAAAGATATATACATATGTATTCTATTTGTATAATTCGTAAATTTCAATTATAAATAAATATGTGAATTTAAAAATAAATGTATTAGACATAAAATGAAACTGGGCCATGATTGTTTTCTGATTACCAAAATCTGTTTAAAGCTTAGATATGTTAAGAATTTGTTTTGAATAAAATATTTGTGTATGTCATTCAAATATAATTGTTTCCTAGTTATCAGAAAATGTTTAAGCGCATTTTTAATAGATATTCGGTTTTTTTCTAATCATAAATGTTATATATATGTACAGCGTGCCTAGATAATAGTTATTTTAATGAATTAAAAAGGACATCTTTAAGAATTTTTTAATTTATAAGATATCTGTTCAGGCACCTTTAATTGTTTTATTGAATCTAAAAATTATACTCGAAATACTCGAAAGCAAAAAAAATTATCTGCTTCTAAGCAGAATTCAATAGGAATGTAAAAAGTCTATATGTACCTACTAGTATTTGTGTGCCTAAATAATATGCGGTTAAATGTATTAAAATAAGTTGGGAACCTATAAGTCACCTATTATTTCCTAAATTTGAATAATTTATAGTCTCCTAACTAACAACTAAATTATTTATACTGAATATTATAATCATATATATTTACACTTTACACATTTTGCATATATAATAAAAATGTATATATAGGTGCCTACCTAAAATATTTGTTTAGTGAAATTTTAGAAATGTTTATGCTAGATACAGGTAATAGCTGTTTATAGCAAGTCAAATAAATCGTTATATTATGTTTTCTGAATTAATTTTATTTGCTTAGACTATATAGTAGTTTTCTAATGTAAATAACTTGTTTTGACGCCACTACGGTATGGATGAAACACACTGAATCTAATCAAATAACTTTATTTAGATATTTATATACATTTATTTATTTATTACCGTCTTTTATCTTATTTAAGGAACCTTTTAAAAATATTTATCTATATAGTTACATATAGGCCCCCCTTTCTTCTCCTCGAGGGGAGGGTTATTTAATAATACACTATTCATTAGCAACTTATAGTGCGTTTTTGATAAAGCTAAATTATTTGTGCTATTTGTTGGTATTTTTCGGTAGTTGTTTTTAGTATATTATACGCAATAATGACTGTAATATGATAATATTGCTAGTAATTTATAACACTTGAATTTTTTTAAACGTAATATCAACTTTTTTAGTAAACAAGATTGTTGAAGTTCAAATCTTTTTACGATTTTTCTAATTATTTTTTTTGATAAATATATATATTAATTAATCTGTTTGATAGAGCACAACACAGCATTAAAAGTCAAATATATATACATAAAAGAAGATCTAACAAAATATTAAAGTTTTATTTGAAAAGGTATTCATTAAATTAAGGTTAAATGAAATAAAATGAATATTTTAAATATTTAGTCACAAATTAATATTACAAACAACTATTTTTTATCCTTTAAAAAAATCACAAAAATTTGAAAAAATAAAAATTTACTCTTTTGTTTTTTGGGGAGTTGACACATTGCACAATATTCTTGATCAATACGCGAATAAAAGAATTAGAGGATTGTACAGCATCCTTTCTTCTTGGGAACGGGTTGCCTGGGAGCTTGTTTGTCGAGTGTTAAAGTTAAATTCTTTTTAGTGTCTGTTGTTGTTCCTTTTGCAGACAAAGTTCCTTTTTCAGGCGAGTTATGATCCGTTTCAAAATCTTTCACATTAGCAGAAGTATCGTCTCTAGCTAATGGCTCCGCTTTTACCCTCTTTAGATTATTACCCTTAATTGTTACATCATCTCCAGTTTTAGTTTCCAGTGAATAGTTGATACTTGCTAAATACTTATTTGAAGTCACTTCACCAATTAACTTACTATCCGTGTCTATCGAAAACCCTTCTTTCCTCTTTTCATTGGGTACTATATTACTTTGACCTGAATAGTTCAGTAAGTCTCGTTTATCATCTGTTTTCGAAATATCAGAATCTTTGGTCTGTCTTCGTTTCTCTTGACCGGTTTGATTCTTAGCTGGAGAAGTTTTTTTCGATTTTGATTGTTTATGCGATGCTTTTTGACTGCTTGAAGATTTAATTGATTCAGCAGTACCTGCCGTTGACTCTCCCCCATCTTTGGATAGAGTTCTAGTATTCTTCTGTGTAGTAGATACAGGGGATGTTTCCCTAGTATAAGAATCACGAATCATACTTGTGGCTGATTTTATTCGTATACGAGGCCTACCATGTTTTTCAGTTTCTTCTGGTGAATGTTCCTCATGCGTCAAATAATCTGTAGGAGTTTCTTTTTGCATTTGATCACTTGATTTAGTTTCTTTGCTTTCATGTATCGATCTACTTTTAATGGAATTTTCATCTGTTTTCTGTTGAATACTAAGAATTGTCGGTTTTTCTTCTGTTTCATTTCCAGTTGGACTTGGAGTATCAAACTGTTTATCAATATCAGCAGTATCAAACTGTTTGTCAATGTCAGTAGTATCAGTAAATTTACTTTCATTTTCATTCCTAGGTACAAGGTCGCTTCTTGAAACTGGTACTTCTGTTGAGGCTGTTAATTCTTTTTGAAATATTTCGCTATGTAACGATCGCTGTTTCTCCAAACTTGCCGATGGTTTAGGACTTGTGGTGGTTTGTTCCGAATCATCGGCTACTTTTCTTGTAAATTTTCTATATTGTCGTTGTCTAATCTTAGACATAATCTTGTTGGTAGTATTTTTTGTTCTTTCTGGTTTAACTTTTATGTCATAGAGATACTGCCTGCCGTCAATAGTTTGCACTATTTTAGTTTCTTGATATTCTGTTGCATCATGTGTGCCATTTTCATCATCTTCAAATACTATCGCCAAAGTTGCATCGTCAATTTCGGCAAAATTTAAATTAACTACTGTATCCTTTTCGTCCCATTTTAAACTGGATATCTGTTCTTTAATATATTTGGATTCCACTTTAGCATCATTTTGTTCTTGCTGACTATAACCCAGTTTTTCTAACTTACTGATTTCAGATGTATGTTCAGTTTCATCATTTTCTTTGTTTTTTGAAACCTTCTTGTGATGTTTGCTATTTTTAACTTTTTTATTGCGAGTTCTACTTTGTCCACTGCTTGTTGATTTCTTTGAGCTGCTATTCTTAGGAACATTATTTACTTCGTGTTCTAGCTTATTTGTTGAACTTAAAGTTTTTTTAGCATGCTCAGTAGAATCATTCTGTTTTTGATTTGTTGATTTAATTTTTTTGCTACTTCTCTTATGTTCCGATTTAATTTTTGATATTGATGTTTTTGGATCATTCTCAGAAGAATCATTTTGTTTTCGACTGGTTGATTTTGTTTTATTGCTGTTTAATATTTTGCCATTACTTTTAGGTTCTGATTTATTCTTTGAGCTTGCAGTTTTTACTGGAATATGTTCTGAACTTTTATTCTGTTTTTGACTTGTTGACTTCGTTTTATTACTACTAATTACCTTACTATTACGTTTTGTTTCTGACCTATTCTTTGAACTGGCAGTTTTTACTGGAGTGTATTCTGAACTTCCATTTTGTTTTCGACTAGTTGATTTTGTTTTTTTACTATTTATTATTTTGCTACTACTTTTAGGTTCCGATTTATTCTTTGAACTTGAAGTTTTGACTGGAGCGTGTTCTGATCTTTCAATCTGTTTTTGACTTGTTGACTTCGTTTTATTACTACTAATTACCTTGCTATTACGTTTTGTTTCTGTCCTATTCTTTGAACTGGCAGTTTTGACTGGAGCGTATTCTGAACTTTCATTTTGTTTTTGACTAGTTGACTTCGTTTTATTACTATTACTTATCTTTCTGTTACTTTTAGGTTCCGATTTATTCTTTGAACTCGAAGTTTTGACTGTAGCGTGCTCGGACGTTTCATTTTGTTTTTGACTAGTTGATTTTGTTTTATAACTATTAATTATATTGCTACTAATTTTTTCTTCCGATTTATTCTTTGAACTTGAAGTTTTGACTGGAGTGTGCTCTGAGGTTTCATTTTGTTTTTGGCTTGCAGATTTTGTTTTATTAGTAGTAATCACTTCACTAATTTTTGTAAGTTCTGATTTATGTTTTGTACTAATAGTGCTAGTGTTTGAAAAATGATCTGAAAGTTCGTGTTCGTTATTTATTGCGTTTTCTACGATATTATTAATTACATTACAAATTTCTTTTTGTTTAATTTGTTCAATTTGGTTTTCTATGCTAGAATTAGAAATTGTTCTTATTAGACGAGGCTCTGTGCATTCATTGTAATTATTTACAGAGTGTTTATGGTAATATTCGTAATTGCGTAGCTTGTTATTTCTTAAGAGAACCATAATTGCAAATCCGTGAAAGAGTCCATTGAATGAAGGTTCTATTGTTCAAAATACATTCCAATATTTCGCTAATATCAACTGTGCGGGTGTAATGAAGTCAATTAATTTGTTTTTGTATTTAGTGATTAAATACAATTATATTCTTAACTAATCAATAATATTTTATTAGACTGATCAACGCGTATTTTAAATCAATGACAATTTAAGGTATAATCGTAGAAATTCATGAACTACAATGACTCATAGATAGGTAAACCATCTAGAGTTAATAGTAATCTAAACAAAAACGACAGCGTCGCAAAAATGAAAGTCAAGAAACGGCTCCCCAAAAGAAAAAAGCTAATATCATATTAATGATAGGAAGTGCAACCATTAACGAAATTGATTTAAAAAGGGCACCAAGATTTAATTGTTGCAATGCTGCTGTTTAAAATGCATTAATATATATATATATGCTACCCCATCGTCTAATTAATTTTTGTTTAATTACTCTATGAGGCAAAGCATCTGAAAATGCTTTTGTAACGTCGGCTATATTTAGACACTATCGATTTCCTAATTTATATACATAATTGAAACCATAGAGTAATAATTATCATTACTCTATGATTGAAACGTTAAACGAAAGCTGTATTCATTAAAATGTATTATTTACTTGAAAACGGACTATCGACGATGACGACGTATTCATTATTGCCATAATTTAAAATGTTTATGAGAAAATGGATAATAATATGTATGTATATAAAACAAAATAAAATATATTTTAATGTAATATGATTATTCAGGATAATAGATAAATAAATCTAACCATGTTTAAATGAAATTTATATTTTTTCTTTTTAAATGTTTGATAATAGGGATAGCCTATGGTTTTAAGGGCATAAAAATTCTATAAGATGAGGCTGCGATAGCAGCCGAAATTCTTGTTATTTTCAATAGTTAGCTATAATTATTGTACTATTTCTATGTCTATAATTGATTTTGCATTGTTGAAATTTATCGGGCAAATATAATTATATTTGCCCATTTTTTAGGACAAATATATAACTTTTATGCTTTAACTTTAAACACTTTATAATTTCAAGATATAGACATTTGCCTGCATAGACATAAAATATAACTATTTGTCCACGTAATATAATGCCGAAATATACAGTTTTTAATTAATGACTTTTAACCCATAACATGTTGGTCAGCCAATGGAAATATTTTCATAATAATATATTTATCCATATATATTTCGTCATATCAATTTTTCTATTTTTTACATCCAAAAATCAAAAGCGACACGAAGCGGAAATTCCTTAGAAGTTTGGCAATCTAGTTTATTTAGGGTATATTTATGTATCTATGGGTATAATAGAGCAAACTATTTATGTATATTATTCTATTAAATGATATTGTTCCTTTGGAAAGGGGTTAATTTTTATGTAAGTGTTTCTTCTTATTATGAGACATATCATTAAGTCAAATATTATCGATACACGCCGGCTTCGCCTTAAATGAAGAAACAGATCGCATCGTCACTGTCAGCCAATTCGCCCTATAGAGTTTCTGAGGCAAATCGGACCGAAGAAGAAGGACAACACCATTGCCAAGATGTGAAGGGCAAGGAGGAAGTATTGTCAAGAAGATCACCAACAGAGTAAAGCGAGCGTAATTCTTGATGAATTTATTTAGATCCTGATCAACAACATGGCCACAAAGATCTGGTTAAAGGTCAACAATCGCGCTTAAATCTGCCTCCAATGGATCCCGGCCTAATGTAGAATTGAAGTCAATGGAAAGTCGACCAAGCTATACCAAAGAACCAAAAAACCATAGATTCCCATAGATCTCGACGTTATTACCAACATGACACGCAGGGAAGCGATCGTCTTATATAAATAAAAAACTAACTTCGACAGCGAGTTCAAAGGAAGATGGTGTTGCAAAGGTACTAGTATCAGTAAAAAGCCGGAAGATAGCGCTTTTTATAGGAAGATGAATGCCTTTACTATAACGAAGCCAAACTGAAAACCATTGGCCAACTAACCCCCCTATTATGAGTCTCTTCAGCAAAACCCAAACAGTATCCTAGTGCTCTTCGAGATTGGTCGGTCGTGCTACACGATCCGAACCTAACCCTCCCAGAACCATATACTTTAAATAGAACAAAAATAGAATAGAAAATTCATTTAAAGTTAATGGCCAGAACCCAGAGAGAGAGGGAGAAGCGCAGACCGTGAAATTGAGAAGGCCACACACTCGAAACCACCATTGGGTTTTATGTATAGGGATTATGTAGTGTCATCAGGGGCCCTCCTGGCTCCGGACTGTCACGATCTACCTGATGGTTTGTTCTCTGGTGTCTGTTAGTTCGTCTGTCCGACTACATAGATGATTTCAGAGTTGTAATAAAGACCTGGTTCTGATATCTCGCTAGTCATCATGGCTAGTGTTAACCCTCCAGGTGATTTCCAGAGTTGCAAAACCATGACAGGAAGGTGCATTGACATCCGCCCGGTGTGGTGATAACTCGAGTAGAAATCATCTTGAGTAGGGTGATAACTCGAAAGGAATAAATGGATGTCAATCTGCCCACAAAGAGACAGATATCTGATGGGATGCAAGCAATTAAAAAATGTTGGGACTACATTGACTAAGTGGATTTACTACAGAAAATTTGGTTTGAGTTTCAGAAGAAGTATACAATGCTTTGTACCAGAATTAAAATAAATGATATTTGAAGTTATAGACAAATTTCTAATTAAGTTCATTATGAAGAGATATTTGGTTGTAATTATAATTTTTTATTTGTCTGTCATTACTGAGTTGAAGTTTCCTATGGCAGTCCTTAGAGTTCCTTATGTTCCTTACAGGACCATAGATATGGAGTTATATTTTCTGAGCTCCCTTATAAGATAAATAATAAGTTAGACAATTATGCGATATCTATGTACAGAACTATAGAATTTGTGTTCTAAAATAAATACTAAATATAAAAGTAAACGCTCCAGTTTTAGATTAAGAAATATTGTTAAAAACACTTTGGGAAGTTTTGTGAAAAAAATCTGAACAAAATTAACTCTAGAAAACTTATTCAAATCATTTTATCAGAGTAACAATAGTTAGTGAGTTGAAAATGAAACATTAAACCTGCAACAAACAACAAGAATCCAGATAGTGTATCAAAATATATACATCCAAGAGACACGTAGTAAGAAAAAATATGCATTCGGTTTTGTAAAGAAGTGTGCAAAAGAAGTGTGTATTTCTCGCAAATACTATAAAACAGAACAAAGAAGAAGAATGACAACAAAGGCATTAATTAAATTTAATGAGCTTATCAGCAACTTTTATATTTATAACATGTCTGAAAATCAGAATACACTTAGTGCTTTGCCTTCCTTCATGTGTTTTTTGACATGTTTAGTTTGCTGCTTTTTTTGCGATTAAATGCATTTACAATTAATGTATAGTCATAGAAATAGATAACGTTTAAATAACGTTAGTTAGTTAGTTAAAGTTATTCAACCTCTATGATAGTAGTAATTGCAAAAGTAGTGCATTTATAAAATATGTAGGATTAGTCAAAGACGAGGACTAAGGGTAATTCTCGGTCAAAGATTAATTATAACTTATTCTTCTTTAAACAATTTGGTTTAGCATAGTCCCTGAAAATATAATTATGAAAATAATTCGTTGTGGAAAACTTCTAATGTAGACACAGCTGAGGTATTGATTAATATAATAGTCAGAACATTCTAAGTTTAATTTATCTCTGTTTAAGCATTATAGAATTGAACCAATTAATTGTCATGACCATGGAATCTACATTTTTCTAATCTACGATAATTTCCACCCCTAGATTGATTAAACCAAAATGTAAAAATAATCTTGAGCTATATTGAAACATCGTAATATAGGTGGGTATTTTTATTCCAAAATGTTCAGCCTAATTATATCTATACATAATATTAATATAATAATCGTATAATAAAAGCGTGTAATATTAATCTAGGGAATATACTTAGTTATTTAAGTTAAGATATTGAAGTAGTCCCTACAAATCATACAAATTATTATAATCATATACAGAATGGTAATTCAAAATATTTCCATTAAAAACATTATACATTTTTAAATGGTCAACATTCCTATCATTTAAAAAAATAAGGTAACTATATATGCTAATTCTCATTTGCATATTATTCTTGAAAAATAATATTTACAAATATACCTATTATATACCATAGAGTAGTTTTAGCTTATTATACCTAGTCTTTACTATTGTAGTATAATTAAAAATTTATAAAAGGGGCTATAATTTCATACCCAAATTTACTTCTTCAAATGTTACGCCACTTTTCAGATAGCCATATTCTATGTTTATATAAAGTAATTGAGCCATATATATAGGTAGATATATAGCAATAATCTTGTATATATTTTAAATGATTTTTTAGACATGACGAAACGAGGGGTTTTCAGCTATTTTATATAAAAACAAATTTATATTGAAATAGGCAGTCATATAAAAATTATTAGTGTATTACTAGGATTTATACATTATTAGAATTAATTGTTTATAGTTTTATTCGTTATAGGAAAAAAAATGAAATAAAAATGACAGCCTCAATTCAGCTACGACACAAATATTATTTTAATTATAACTTAAATAATCTAACTTTTATTGATCACATGGAATTGTTTAATGTGACTAAAGACAACAACTTTTTAAAATTAAGCACACATACATATTACATAAAAACGTTTGATTACACATTCTTTCGTTCAATAGTATTGTTTATATATGTCAGTAAAATTTGTAATTGTTTATAGTGGAAAACCCGCCCACTTCATTTTCCTTTTTTAGAATTACACTAATTTACAGGAATATTTAGTACGCAGTGAATTATAGTTTTTAAATAATATGTGGTGGACAGTATTGTTATTCCTTCAATTAGTGAATTATATTCATTCAATAGACCCTTCGGGACCCATTAGTAATAGCTGTACAGACAAAAATGGTATCCCACAGATGTGCTACCCTCTTTTTTCTAGTGCTGCACATGGACGTAAAGTTAATGCTACTAATACATGTGGAATAACAGGTAGACAAAAATATTGTATTGATTTATCATCATCAGATGCCAGAAGACGATGCGAATATTGTGATGCTAATAATCCAACTGAAAGGCACCCTGCAGATTTTATCACACAAAGTGATCAGAATGTGGATCTATGGTGGCAGTCAGAAACACTTGCAGAAAATAGTAATATTCACTATAAAAACTCTGTAAATCTGACACTTGATCTAGGTATGCTATCACTTATCAATATCAAATTAATTATTTATAAATAGTTAAATATATGAAATACAATTTTACAAACATTTAATAACTTATTTTTAAAATTAAATATCATTTAATTATTTATTAAAATACTATATCATTTAAATAAATCAACTTTTCAGTTCAGTTTGCTATATCAGCCAAATTTTCCATTAGAAGCTTTTTACCTTCATGTTAAAATAGGTATAACCTTTAAAAGTTATAGTTATAAGTATATGAATAAAATTATAAATATGTCATTTTAAATATATATATTTATATTTCATTTTTAAAATAATATATCATTGCATATATAAAAAATATTGATTTTATTAATTATATGCAAAATTAAATCTTTTGTTTAAATAAAGAGATTAATTTAATAATATATTATTTATTTTATTACTCTGACATCTGATATCAAACCAAAGATCTATTCAAGAGAAATAGATATATATACTATTTATTAATTACAAATATTATATTATGAACCAACAAATATTATATAACTTAGGTGGGACAGTTAGCATAATAGATATATAAGTAATATATGAGTAGATGATCTGCTATAGTTCAATAAATCTTAAGCAAACAGGATGTATCAAAAGTTTTTAGTACTAAAATAGTTAATAATTTTATTTCATAATAATTGAAGAAATACATTATAAATATTACTAAAATCAAGTATGAATCATACATAGTAATTTTATTTAATAATATTTGTTAATAACTTAAATTAGTTAAGTAATTATTAATTGCTTAATAACTCTTAATGAAACAGAGTATTTAGAAGTCTTTAGTACTAAAATAGATGATAACTTTATTTTATATTAATTACAGAAATATAAAAATTGCAAAAATGTATAATTACATAAATATATTTTAAATGTGACTAGAATCATGTATAAATCATACATAGTAATTTTATTTTATTATAATTGACATACATTATAAATATTATTAGAATCAAGTATAAAACTTTATTATTCAAAATTATTCACAGAGATCACCATTGGCTGACATATACATATACAGAAACTTTGTTTGGGAAGTTTTTTATGGCTCAACAATACATTTCCATAGGAATATTATACAGTTCTTCTTCCATTTTGTGCCTCAATACATTTCTGTTTACTAAAACATGACCAGATGGATGCAACAAATATGACCACAACCAGAAATTATAAGCAGTAAGGTTGGGATATCTTGATGGCCATTTGATAGCTCCATGTCATCTAATCCACCTTTCACTACACAAATCATCCAAGACAGTTGGAGCTGTGATTGAATAGTATGAAGAAGCACCATCTTGTTGATACAACCAAATATTGTTTCTTATGAACAGTGGTATGATCTTCTCATTGATTACATCTGCATTGCAATTCCCATTCATTGTGTCCTAAGAAATGTCAAAATCTACCAACCCACTATAACTTATACAGGCCCATACAGTCAGGAGCAGATTTGCCAGAATTTCCAAATCTGAAATGTGGATTTTCCCTGACCCACTAATGAACATTATGAGTATTTACTCAGCTAGATAAAGCAAATATACATTTGTCTGAAAACTTTAGTTTTCTAGAAAATGCTGGGTCCCCATTGAGTTATGCTTGAATAATCTCACAAAATTCTTAATCTACAGTCAGAATCACCACCATAAAATAAATAATAGTAGTTAGGCTTGTAATCATGGTATTTTTCAGAATATGAAATTATCCTAACAGATTTAAATGAAATGTTCTGTTCACTTGCCATTTCTCTGGTTGATATTGAGGGATTTTCAGCAATTACTGCAAGGATGTTTTCTTTATTGTCATCTGATGTAGCTGACTTTGATCTATCTGTTCTTGGGCAATCAGAAATCACACTTTCTGTTTCAAGAAATCTTTTCTTTAAATATCAAACTGTGCTGATATTTGGAGCTTCTTTGTTGTATTTCTCAAAGAATAACCTTCTAGCCTCCCTGCAATTATCATAGGCAACTACACACAATAACAAATATACTTGTTCTACAATAATTATGTTTTGTTGTGCCATAGTGAATTATGCATAAAATAATGCAAAAAATTAGTGTAATATATTATGCATGAAATCGAATTTCAAAATTCAAATATGTATAGCATTACAGCTATAGATATGTAAAATTCTGTATATCTGTTTTTAATTTAAAGACATTTAAAAATAGAATTCATACTTGGTTCTAATAACTAATATTGATTAACTGATTACTATGTATTTTAACACCAAAGACTTTTGTCTTACCTTGTATGTTTATACATGTGATATAAAATCAAGTTGTATTATTCAGTTTTATAGATCTAAAGTTTAACTCATGATCAGAGAATTTAAATTATAAGTCTAAGGATAATACTGTATAGACCATCCAATATATTTTCCAATCAGTTTTATATATGTACAATACAAACTATTCAATATATTTTTTTTAAATATAAAGATATATAATCTCTGATTACACAAATTTATTAGTATTTGAAAAAAATAGTAGTTTAGACAAACAAGGCAGTGAAGGTAGTAAATAAATCGATATTAGCAAACAAACTAACACTTAATATAGAAAAAACCAATAATGCCTTATATAAATTAAAGAGTCATACCACCAAATCAATATATATAAAAATAGGTAATAAAGTTTTATTTAAAAAAATCCTTGAGCTCACCCTGCAAGAAGATTTAAAATGAAACCATCATATAAAACATATAACTTGCCAAATAAAAAATGCATACTATATTTAAAAAAATTCAAAATCAAGATCAACTGAAAATGTTATTTAATATACTAATATTCTTTAAGTATAATTATAGAGTAGAATTATTTGAAAAAGCAATTAATTCCACTTTTAAAATACTATACAAAATGTATACAAAATTCGATCCTTAAGATACTTAATGTTATCTAAAAAGAAAATAATCTCAATTGAATATCTTCATAAATCTATATAAACTTTATATATACATTATAACTATAACATTAGATGGCAATTCCATATTTTAGCATCCCAAATTATTTAGTTTCAAATTTACATAAAAAATTATGTTAACCAGTTGCATCCGGGTGTACAGATTCAAAAGTTTTCAGCTAGAACCAGCTATGTAAAATCTTGAATAATTGCATAGCTACTGTTTTTCTTAAAATTCAAATTGTCATTTTTATTGGCTGTTGTGGTGAATGATGGGCATTAAATAAATGCAGGCTAGTTGTATAGCACACAAATTTATATTATTTTGGGCATGTGCTCATAGCTATAAGGACAAAAATATGTCAGATTTCTGAATTGGTAACTAACTATTATAATACATAACTAATAAAACTAACAGCAACTTTTGTAATAAATCATGTACTTATAACAATTTTAGTATATTCATTTATGCAATTTTTGCCTTTAGTTTGGTGATTGTTAGATAGGTATCTATAAAGTTCCTAATTTGTTGGTGTCTTGTATAAACAAATGCAAAGTAATAGTCTGATTTTACAAGGCAATTGCTTGCCTTGAAGTTTGCATAAATCATATAATGTAAAATATTGTTTTGTCA